>JAJOOO010007356.1:0-44936 GCA_029582685.1 Solanum piurae
ATGTCCCTATCACTCTTGATGTCTTATATGGTTTTGAGACTATGTTAGACTTCCACTATATTTTATAAACTTTTATGTTTGAAACTGTATGTGATGTACGGGTTACGTCCCTATCACTCTTTTTAACTCTTTTTAATTTTATATTATCTTGTATGATGTATGCTAAGTGGCTTGTGTAGGGTCTCTCAGGTTCCTATATGCCATGTTATGCCTAGGGTATACATTTGGTCGCAACAGGATGACTTCAAGAGAGGTATAATTTCTTTATCTTTTTTTATGGGTGGCAAAAACCCCAAGAACTAGGGGTGCTAAAATGGGGTTGGGTATGTATTTAATATAGTGGGTATTATGCTATGCTCTGTTTTGTTCTTTTCCATGCATGAATTTTGTCTAATTACAATGGGGTTAACTCAGGGGTTAAGGTTACAAACTTAATTCTTACTCCGATCTACAATTGATGCTCGATAAAGATATATTTGAGTGGGTAATTAGTTCAATACTAGTAGTTTAATATTTATTTTTGTAGCTTGCTTGAAGTAGAGATTATGGGTCCTATCTATTTGTCCTATTCTTGAAAGAATGAATAAAGTAAGGTATGTGGTTATTTAGGATTGGCATTTAGATGAGAGCAAAATGGGGATTCTATGCATAGATTTTTTGAGATGAAAGATTATTAGCATTATTGAAGATGGGTTAGCCTATTCATGAATGTTCATTACTATACATCAACACAATTACCCCTATGTGAGATCGATTTAAATTCCCTACGCCCCTAGATTGCTTGTTACCTCTTGAATTTGTTTAAAATTTTAGTTTAATTGCGATAATTTATAACAAAAGCTTTATATTAAGTTGGTGGTACCATCTACCTAATTGTTTTTACTATTAGAAATGAGCTAAATTAAAATCCAAATTTCATGATAAGGAATTCTCCACGATATACTATTCTCTGTGAGATTCGACCCTGAATCTTCGTTTGGTTTTTACAGAGTATGATCCCTCACTCTTTTAATTTGTTTTGGAGGGTGACTTTAGCATTATAAAAAATGGAACCGTTGCCGAGGAATAGCATTTGAGAATTCTAATTGAGAAATTAGATTGTTAGTTTTTTTTATTTGTATTAAATTTGTTGTTTGGTGTTGTTAATGGCTGCTTTCTGGTTGAAAGAATAAGTGGCCATGGGATTGACAATGACAATCACTATGATAAAAAATTACAACATGGGTGATCTAAATGATATTCCCATTAATTCCATTCAAACTATAGGAGCAATCTGGATACCTCCTACAACCGGGAGGGCGGTGTTTCACATCACTGGAACTATGATACAATTGCTCCAGATGAAAGAAATTTTCGGGGTCTAGCTAATACGATACCCATGAACACCTTAGGAATTTCAAGGAGGTATGTGGACCCTTTTTGTTTACTAATATCTCCAAAGAATTTTTAAAGTTATGTTTATTCCCATTCTTTTTTAATGTGAAAGACTACACGAAGGTTGGCAGAGTTGCCAAATTATTCAATCATTTCGTGGGAATAGCTAAATGATGCCATCATTGAGAGACTCTTTCCACCCTAGAAGATGGTTAAACATCATCTTCAAATAAAAAATTTCATGCGTATTGGAGGTGAACCTTTGCATGAAATGAGGCTAAGGTTCAAGAAGTTTCACTTGCAATGTCCAACGCATGGCATTCTGGACATTTTGCTATTGCAACCTTGATTTAGTCGATAAACGTGTGGATGATCAATTAGTCCATGGTTGAGTAGTTAGAAAACTATAAGATGTAGTTGCTTTGTTATTAGATCATACAACTAAGGCCAACGACCATGGCACACTAGAGAGGAAAAACTGCCTACTCTACAAGTGGGTCTAAGCAAAGAACAGGTCGAGAAGGACCATGAAAGAGATAAGAACATGGCCAAAATGATGACCTAATCGATCTGTTGTCTAAACATGTCATGGGAGGTTGAACCAACTCAATATATGTTGTTGGAACCAACAAAGAGCAGTGCCCAGGTAATGCCAAATTGAGGCATTATACAATGAAGAAGTTCAATACTAGGGAAATCAAGTGTGGTTTCTAACAAAAATTATCAATGACAAGGTAGGAAACCAAGATTGGAACAAAGATAGAAATGGTAGTTGTTATGATTGGCGGGGTGGAAATTGGAGAGATAGGGAGATGGACAAAGATCACGTTTTTCAGCAGGGTCTGGGCTACGGGGTCCTTTTTCTATCTTATGCATTCGGGGATGGCCCCTCATGGATGCTGATATGTACCTCCCCATGATCGTCCACAACCAAAAGAACAAGCTCGGCTAGAAGGAAACCGGACGAAAGACATTCTTGTAAGTATCTACAACAATGAGGAGGATTTGATAAGGTATTGAAGGATTTGAAAAATTACTTCTGCACTTTATCCCAAATAGTTACTTTACACTCACTTTCAATAAAAACCCTGGAGACAAAACTTTGTCAAATTTCCACTCATCTAAATCCAAGGCAAAAGGGAACATTACCCAGTGACACCATACCAAACCAAAATAATGATTGTTGAGTGTGAGGACTATTTCGTGCCACGACGTTAAATAAGGTACTTTTTGAGAGGCAACCCAAGTCATTAATTTTTCTTTTACTACTTTCGAATAACGTGCATTGTGAGTGCAGGTTTAGAAGAGATAGGAAGATTGAAAAGGGACCATATGCAATGCAAAATCAAAATAGTGATCCTCTGAAGGCACTACGCGGACTAATATTTGTCTGCCTTTTGAGCTTGAATAGATGGAAAAGTGTACTGTAAAGATTCACGATAAGAACTCCAAAGGGCGATTCATCGAAGTACACTACGCGGACTCCATCGGGTCTACCGAATAAACCTTCAGGTTTGGTTTTTGTTCAGGCATGTTCAGTGAGCTTAAGTTTCAATGAGTGATTCGCAAAACACGTTGGGTGAGGTAAGTCAAGATCTGCAATCGAGCTAGATATAAAAAGGCCAAAGGTCATTTAAAATTCAATAATCAAAACCTCCGAAATTAGAGAGCCTTTTCAATTCCTTTATAAATCTTCGCATATGTGAATATATTGTGAGTGTTTTGTAAGTGCAAGGAGTGCTTTTGCTTTGAGTTTGTGTCAACCCGACCTTGATCCCTCATTTTCTTAATTCATTTTTTGCATTAATGTTAGTTTTTTGACTTCTTGTTGATGTTTTTTACTTTAAAATGAGTATAGGGTGTGAGCTTGAACCCCTTAAGTGATATTGTGTGTTTAATTTTGATGGGTAGCATCATATCGTATGACTTGATATGTGCCCTGTGACTTTCATTGAAACTGTTTATAAAATTTTGAATCGTGATTGTTTTGGTTAACTTGTGAAATTAAGGTGCTACATACGGTGGGACTAAGCCTAATTGAATGTGGGTGAAGTCTTTGTAGCCTAGTCTTGACCCAATTGCATGATTTTTCCCAATGATAGACAAGGTGACTAATCATCAATTAGTGCAATGCTTAGTAATAGATTGAGGAAATTTTAGTACCGATGGGTAGAAAAGCATATAGGTGGATTGTAATGTTGGGGGAAACTAGTATTTGTTGTGTGTGATGTAGTATGTGCGAAAATTAGGCACTGGGCTAAAAATAACCTGATTGGTGGCTTGTCTTTTCTCGCCAAGGAAGTTAAGGGAATCGCCGAGTAAGACCTAGCCAACCTTATTTAGCATATGCATGGTCTTGGATACTGTCCCATTCTATAAGATTTTCTTAGTCAACGAAACCCATTGGGCGAATCAACAAGTAGGAGAAAACATCTCTCTCGATGCGTGTGACCTTCCCTTTTGCATTACTAGTTTAAGCAGACTTGTCTTAGCCCGCTGAAACAAACTTTGTGAATCACCCAGTCTGCATTGACTTTAACTTTAATTTTATGCTTGAACAATGAATAAATTTCAACTGTCCATTTCGGTGAGCTCACCAGAGTTTACCGATCCTATATGGCGATTCGTCTTCCCGTTGGGCGAGCCTCATGTAACACTCCGGAACTAGTAGACTAAGATTGAGCTTGACGTTAGGGTTAGTTCTTTGAAAGTACCTCTACGTACCTTAAAAATCATGTATTTGTGTTGGAACGTCAAGGCCTAAACCCCAAGGACCAACCTTGGGTCCTTGAATAAAAGGCTTGCAGGGCTGCCAGGTAGTGACCCACGAAAGACACTCACGCCTCGTTGTTCAACCCATGCCCCATAGGGTTGCAACGTGGGTGAAGTCTTTTTGGAATCTGCCTAAGGCAGTAGCCATGGGTAGGACCCAAGCCTCGTGGATGGGTCCACGCCACATGGCTTGCATCCATAGAATGAGCCCCCAAATTTAGGTCCCAGTCCCTCGACCCACGCTTCACCAGAACGGGTCGTGGGTTACACTTGGAAGGCAGTTTTGAAAGTTAGTTGAGGGGTAGTTTAGGGTTTTACTTTTTTATTAACTATTAAGTGATGTTGTTTAGTATTATTTTAGACCAAGTATATAAGTGTTTTAAGCCCTAAACTAAGTCATAAAATAATAACTACCCAATTTCTCAAAATCAAACCAACTCCCTCTCCAATATTTCTCTCACTAAAACCTCCATTGAATAAGAAGAAGAAGTTGAAGTCTAGGGTTCAAGGACTAATATTTCCCACTCAATTGCGTGAGGAATATTCATAAGGTATGGTAGCTTTTCATCTATGGGTAGCCTTCACCATAGAGCCCCTCCAAAACTAGATTTCAAAGCTTTCAAGTTCCCAAAAGTTAGGGTTTTACTCTAAGTCATGGATTCCTTTTCAAAAACGATTTCTATGATTTAATTGCCTTATGTTATGATCAAATTAATGAATTACTACTGTTTTCATGATGAATTATCCAAGAATCCACGAGTTCCCCTATTTTCCCAAATTGCATCTAATGTGTGGGTGTTGGTTGATACTAGTAGAATGCGATATAATTTTTTATGTAGTAGTTGATCCAATTAAGTGGATGTGGATTGATTGTGATGAAATTTCATGATTTTAGTATGATTATACATGTATTCTTTATTAACTGAAGATTCTAGGGTGAAATTGTTATAGCCTAGTGTTATATTATGAAAGAGGCAAATTGAGGATTTAGATGTGACCTTCTAAGATTGATGAAATTCTTTATGAATTGCATTATATTAAATGACCTAGATATGAATTACATATAAGTAAAGCTTTTAGACATGAATAAATTAGGTTACGGCTTATATGATGGATCATGGTTGAGTAGTAATGAGATTGAGTTTACATGATGTTATATGACTATAATTGGTTAAGAATGAAGCATGTGGTTAGTTAACCTTGAGAATTAGGTTTACATGATGACCATGTGAGGTATTGTTTAAGAGTAACGCTTGTAGTATGAAAATGATTCCTAGGGCTTTAAGGGTAAAAGATAATAGGAATGAGCTATGATTGTTGAGGCTTTAAGAAGGAAGCTATTATGTGGGTTGAATTGTATATGACATTATTGTGGAAAGACTTTACCCACATGACCTACAATATGAGTACATGAGCTTATGCATGCAATGAATGAACTACTTGAATTATGATTATATCCATGTCTAATATAATGAATGCTAGATATGTTAATTTGATGTGATCTACGATCCTTGAATGCAAGATATGAGAATTATGCATGATTGTGATACTATGTACATTCTTTATGAACACTTTGAGATGTGAAGTGTCTATGATGATAATGTTGTTGTTGTGTCATTTAAAGGACAAACACACACACACACTCCATGCATGAACATGACCATGATGTAACTGGTGTTGTTGAAAGACTATTTCTCATAGGCACCCTTACACATGACTATGTATGAAATGTCTATGACTATGATAATCTTGTTGTGATGATTGAAAGGCTATTTCTCATGAACACACCATGAATATAATGTTAAAAGTTTACTCATATAATAATGATTCTAAGGTTGGAAGGCTATTCTCACCTAATGAATCTATGAGCATTGCACAAGTATAACTTAGGGTTACTTATGAGATGGTTCTATTATGATGATGATGATCTTGATATTTGACTATGTATGTGAACTATGTCTTATCATGATTGATGTTTGCATTATGTCTATGTTGTATGATTATGTTGATATCCTTTAGGCTATGATGAACTATACATGAGTTGCCTTAAGAGTTATGTTTTCCAACTATTTCAAAGATGATGTTCAAAATTGGCATATTGCATGGTTTCAACTAAAATGTTGTCCCTTTTTGCATGTTTCAAGGATTTTTATGCATGGCTATCATACTTAGTGAAATTTTGTACTAACCCATATTTGTTACATTTTTCTATAAGTATAGGGCCCGGTTGTTGAGGTGTGTTTTCCTATTGTTCAAATCTTGGATTGATTCTCTCCACACTTTTGGGTGAGTCCTCATGGTTTGAGGAAGAGAGTTGTTCATTTCTAGTTTCTTTCTTACATTCTGTTTTGAGACTATGACCCTTATTGATACTCGATTGTATTAGATGGCCTATTGAGACAATGTCTAGACTTCCATTTTATTTTATGAAAAGATTTCGATTGTAAAAAGTTTTAAATTACGCATCATTTCTATTTATCTTATCTCATGATATGCTAAGGGCTTGTATGAGACCCCTTCGGGGTAGAGTACGCTGTGTTACATCTAGGGGGTACCGCTGGGTCATGACACCTCATGAGTGTTTTTGAAATATGATTCAATATGCTGTTCTATTTTAACTAACCTTCACAGATCTTTGGTTTGAATGTGTGCTTCACAAGTATTTGAAAGAAAAAAGGGAAAATAGGTTGTTTCCTCTGTCAATGAGTCAGAGAAATATTTGTCTCCTACTTCTCCTCAACTAAAGAAACATCATACCCAACAAACAAACCCTCACACTCCTACCAGCAGTGTTGAGAAAGAATAGAAGAACATCGCTACCAAGCATGTGAATATTCACTTAAGGAAAGTTTCACCCCCATAAGATACCAATCCTGCTTCTCACATTCTCCCAATAATATCTATATGAGCTTTGAATATGCTCAAGTCATAAGGGGAACGAACAATTTTAGATAAGCGTCGACTCTCGACTGACGAAGTCATTAGCATGTATCCAACCATATGGGATCCTCTTTGAAGCACTGTATTGCTTTAATACCCAACTTAGACAAAAAGCCTAAGTTGGGGTCTGGAAAGGAAGGATGAATAAAAGTAAAGTGAAGGGCAAACAAAGATGAAATAAGATTCAAATTTGAAAGTATTGCCAAAAGAAGGAATCCCTTCTTATAAAAAACTATATATATATATATATATATGCATATATCTCATCATTGTGATGGAAACAACTTGTAAAAAATGAAAATGAAAAAGGGGGTGAAGGAAATAAAAGGAGAATTCGAAATAATTTGGGTGACAAGTCAAGGTTTGAGTTCTCGAATGAAAAAAGAAGAAAGAGAACTTGCAAAGTGGTGAAGATAATTGCAACAATGCACTGATATGGTATAATTCACCTATCAAAATTGAAAATACCTTAACCCTCATCCCCATTACAAGCCTAAAAGACCCTTTATATCTTGCATGAACTAGGTTTTGTGATGATTGGAGAATATGGACAAACCTATGGGTCAAATCTTTCATGTGTTTCTCTTTTGGATAGTTAGAGTTGCATTGATTCCTATTACGTATGTTGATTCGTGACAGTAGGGAATCGTTCTTTATGTTGGGGCACTTGAATGGATTTGGTGAAACATGTTTTTGTATTAGACAAGAAGCTAAGGTGAATTTGAGCTTGTGTTAAGACTAGCTAGTAATCATGTGAAGATTTTTTATCATGAAAGAGGGTAACATTCTATTGAGAGTAGTATTTATATGGAGCTTGCGTGTTAACTCTCATTGAGTACTTTTGTATACACCCTTATGGAGGGTTTTGAGTTTTTGATTTACTTGAGGACAAACAAAAGTTTAAGTTAGGGGTGTTTATGAGTGGTAGATTTGCACTCATTTAAAGTCTATTTAGCTTAATAATTAGTGTCCTCAATGCCTAACTTTGTCATTTTCTAATAAAATATTGATGATTTGCATCTATAAAGGCAATTAGACAGAGCAGAGACTGATATATGAAAGAATGACCAAAAATACAAAAAGAAGTGTAAAGTTAATATTTTTCATCCCCTAATTTTTCATCACAAACTGAGCACGACCTCGGCCAATTTAACAGTTCATAACACTTATGTCTACCAAAGAAGGTCGGTGGACTTCAATAAAGAAAGGTGATGGACCTACTGGGAATGATGATTCTGATGCATATCGCCCATAGCGATAGTGTGTAGTGTATAAATATAATGCTCAAAAGGCAAACCAAGGTGGTTTTCGGCGATTCGCTGAATGTGAATGGCTGCCTCAACCCTATTTGCAAACTGAGGTTAAAACACCTGAATCCTTGAGCATCACAAGGTGAGCTGTGAAGCAAAGGGCGATTCACCGAGTAGGTTTTGGCAGGCCTGACTAATGTCGCCGAGTAGGTTTTGGCAGACCTGACTAATGTCGCCGAGTGAATCGTATGGTGGATTTTTGGGCCAAATTTTGACAACATATGTATAGCCCAAAGAATAAAATGTTTAGGGATATTTGAACAGTTTTTAGTAGTGAGAGTCAAAAAGTTCTCTTTGGAGAGGAGAGAGTCAAAGAACAATTTACCTTTGAAGACCACTTTTTTAGTTTGGGGTTTTACATCTTTGAGTCTGAATTTAATAAATTGAATTTGAATTCAAAGTAGGTTTACTTTCAATTGTTTTATTTCATGTTACCCATGGTTACTTTCATAGTAGGTGTAATTTCCTTACGTTTTGTAATGGGTGGATAATACTGCGATATATACGGGTACTCAAATGGGGTTGGGTGTTGATTTAATGTAGTGGGTATTGTGCTATGCTCTATTTTGTTACTCTTCATGCATTAATTTGATCTAATTACCATGGGGTTAATAATGGGTTAAAATTGCAAACTTATTTTCTATTTCTACTCTTTGGTTGATGCTCAATAGAGATTGATTCGAGTGGGTAGTTAGTTCGATACTAGAAATTTAATTTTGATGTAAGTAGTTTGTATGAAAGAGAGATTATGGATAAGATCTATTTTCCCTATTCTTGAAAGAGAGATTATGGATAAGATCTATTTTCCCTATTCTTGAAAGAGAGAACAGAGTAAGGTATTTGTTTTTTAGGATTGGCATTTATATGAGACTGAAATGAGATGCTATGCATAAATGCTTTGAGATCGAAATATGATTAGCGTCATTGACCATTACTTAGCCTATTCATAAATGTTCATCACTATAGAGTAGCACAATTATGTCTATGTGATATCAATTTTTAATCCCTGCACCCCTAAATTGCTTGTTAACTCTTTATTTCGTTTAAATTTTAGTTTAATTGTGATAATTGATAAGCAAAGATTTATATTTAGTTGGTGGTACCATCCACCCAATTTTTTTAAATATTACAAATGAGATAAATTAAAGTCAAAATTTCTTGATAAGGAATTTTTCACGATATACTATTCTCTATAGGATTCGACTCCAACTCTTTGTTGGGTTTTTACTTACTATGATCGCTCAAACTTTTAATTGTTTTTGTAGGATTATTTTATCGTTGTAAGTTGTTGAAGATCATGGGGAGGAACATATCTATTTTTGTCTTCCTCCCTATCTGTCAAAAATTCACCTCGCCAATCTTTCAATCCATCTCCCTCCTTGTTCCAACCATTGTTCTCAACTTGTCTTTGGTAATTTCGGTGAGAATCCCCCATTTGGTTTCCAAAATATTGAAATTCATCATTGTAAAATGCCTCATACATGGCATCATCCGGGCACTACCCACTATTAGTTCCAATTGCATTCATCGTTTTAAGTCCATAACCCATGACATGTTCAGACAACAAATTGAGTTGTGTCATCATTTTGTCCATGTTTTCATCTCATTCATTTCTCTTCTTGATTTGTTCTTTGATCATGCTCAATTGTAGAGTAGACACTTGGTCTTCTCTAGTGTGCCATCCTCGGTTAACTTTAGCCATGTTGTCTAGCAACAAAGCTGCTAATTCATACGATTGTCTTATTAATTCTTCTTGGACTAAGTGATCAGCCACATAATTATTTATTTAATCAAGGGTGCGGTAGAAATATTGCAGCAGAAAATTGTGCCAAACACTATGTTTTGGACAATGTAAAAGTAGTTTCTTGAACCGCTACAAAGTCTCATGTAGAGGTTCACCTTCAATTCACTTGAATTTTTTTATTTTGGTTCGAAGTTTAACCATCCTAGAGGGGTTAAAGAATCTCTACAAGAAAGCTTCAGTCAAGTCCTTCTAAGAAGTAATAGTCATTTAAGAATTTCGCCAACTATCTTATAGTTTCACTTGTCAAAGAGAACAAAAATAACCTAAACCTCACGGACTGTTGTGAGATGTTCTTGAAAATAAATGGCCAACACCTCTCCATAATGTTCCAAAGAAAGCTTCAGTCAACTCTTTCCAAGAAGTGATAGAGTCATTTGGCAATTTTGCCAACTATCTTGTAGCTTCACTTCTCAAAGAGAACAGGAATAACCTCAAACTCACAGACTCTTGTGAGATGTTCTTGAACATAAATGACCCATATATCTCCACAAATTTTTGAAGGTTTTAATGGGGATCCTAAAGATCTAAACCCCCAAACATTCCTCGTAGTTGGAGCAATTTTTTATAACACTCAAAGAACTCTTCAAAACCAATTGGAAGAGTAAGTGGTCATCGTCATTACAAAATACCCAATGAAGAGTCGAATTTGAATCCCAAAGAGAATTATATATTGTAGAGAATTCTATCAAAAAATTTGGATTGTAAAATCAATAATGTGAAGTTTACGCTTTTCTAAAATTTAGCCATTCTTTCAAACATCATGCTTGGCTTGTACTTTAGCCATCATAGATACAAACAATAAAAATGTCATTAGATTAAGACATAATTAACCATTGAGAAAACTAATTATTAGGCTAAATATCCCTTAAATGAGTGTAAATCTACTACTTATCAGGCCTTAAGGTTTGGGATTTACTGTTTAGGGTTAGGTTTTACGCCCTAATGTTTAGGGTTTTTAATTTAGGGTTAAGGGTTTAGTTCCTAAGGTTTAGGATTTATTGTTTAAGCTTTAAGGTTTTCTGATTTAGGGTTTAATGTTTAGGCCCTAAGGTATAGGGTTAAAGGTTTTGTATATATATTTTAATATTTAGGCTTTAATGTTTAGGTCTTAAGGTTTAGGGTATAGGTTTTTGAATTTAAAACCTATGTTTTATGGTTTAGGGTTTAGTCCCTAAGGTTTAGGGTCTAGATTTTAGTATTTAGGCTATAAGGTTTAGGATTAGGGCTTATGGTTTATAATGTAGGGTTTAGCCCCTTAGGTTTAGGTTTTAGACCCTTAGGTTTAGGGTTTAGTTATTACGACCCGAGCCTACACCGTGGACGTGGTCAACACTCGAGAACCATTGCTAGTCCCCAAGCGAACCCTCATCCTGGATGACTACAAGCGGAAGACTAACTCAAGCATACAAAGTTAAAAAAATGAATAAAATTCATGAAACTTACAAATCTTTAACTCAAATGAATACCTCTGAATAAGAAATAGAATATTCAACTAGCCAACAATAGGCAACTCAAGTCTTTAATACATTTAATAAGATAAATGAAATAGACTTCTCAAACTCTATTATCTATCTATGAAGCCTCTAAATGACAAAGATGGAAGTTGGGACAAGACCCACGACCTCCTAATATTTGATATAACTGAAAAGTAAATGAAATCCTCCGGAAGCAAGGAGGCTCACCATAGCTAACTCGAACTCCATATGGTATCAACGAAGCTCCTGTTGATGACCCTGAATACCTGTATCTGCATCATGAAAGGATGCAGGTAAATGGCTCAGTACGTGGAATGTACGAGCATGTAAGGGAAATTCTAAAGCATAACATAAGCTCGAACTTGATAAAAAGGAAACATACTTACCTCTTTCTTCTCAACTCACTCAACTCAACTCAACTCAAAGAAACACGGTTCAACTCAACTCAACTCAACTCAACTCAAGGGTACTCAAAACTACTCAAACATACTCAACTCAAAAGTACTCAAGGATTAAATACTCAAGTCATTTATAAGGTTGTCAACTCAATGAAAATCAACTATAAGGTACTCGACACAATGAAACACATATCAACTCAAGATTACTCAACGTGAAATATTCAACTCATGATACTCAAGGATAAAGCAATAGTAAAAGATGAAATATATCTGGAAAGCTGTAAAACTGTACATAGCAACTCAATGTATTGAAAAATACAATAATGTTCAATGTGTATATAAAAATACAATATAACTTTGTGGGAGTTTCTCTAACCGACAACCACCACTATGAGCCTAAGTGATGATACAACGTCTTGCCCACGCTGCCAAGAACTGTCCTATACTTTGCCGTCATATAGAACACCTTAACCAAGTGGATCCACTAGTCTATGCTAAAAATTACTAAGGAATCATCTAAAAAGTATGATCCTTTTCTACCGATGATGGCTACATGGTTTATGGAGACTTGAGTTATTATGAACTCGCGTGCCCATATCGGTGCTCAAAACTACTCCCAAAATATACTCAGCTCATATGTTTTTAAAAACAAAACTCTTTATTTGGTTTGAGATAATTACTCAAAACTTAGCTTCAAAGCTCTCTTGGAAATCTGTGTTTCCTTTCTTGCTCAAATGTGAAAACATTTTAACTCTTGGGAATACTTAGTTCCCATAAAATCTTTGAAGAAATGAACTTTACTGTTACTCTTTACTCAACTCAAGGCTTAAGTCTTAAAACAACGTTAAAACGTTTGTAAAAGACTTCTTAAAATATGGTTCATGCCAAATTATGGACGTGAACGACTCAATGCAAGGTTTTCAATAACCATAGATAGAACTCAATACTTGGAAGTCAATAACTTCAATGATACTACTCATTTCAAGAATGCACAACTCAGAGGGTTCATGTGGAATTATGAGCATGAAGTACTCAACTCAAGGACTAAAAGATACTTCTCCTCTCAAGACTGTTCGTCTTATGGGGTTCATGCAGAATTATGGGCATGAACAATTCAACTCAAGGACTTCATGGGTAACATGTAGTAGTCCCATGATTAGAAACATAATCTTACAGGGGATTAGGAACTCAATAGTCAAGACTTAGAACTTGAAGATTCTACTCCTCTCAAAGGTACTCAACTGATGGAGTTCATGCGGAAGTTATGGGCATGAACGAAATGACTCAAGGGTCAAAGTATAAATATGAAACTTGTGTATATGACTCTTCTCATTCTCATACTTACTTACTCAAAACTTAACTCAAATCTATGATGGATCTCAAAGGATTCACAATTGAACTCAAAGGCTTTCTTGAACTTTATTCTTAACTCTCTTTTGAATGTGAATTATGAATTCAAGAATTATGGTTCATGAGATGAAGGATCTCATGATGACAAGGTTGACTCATGAATACTTTCTCCTCATCTCATGCTCACTTACTTGAGTCTTGAAACAAGTTACTAGAAGTTGTAGAAGACTCCACAAAAGGACTCAAGGGACTTTCTTAGAATATTCGAAAGAATTATCAATACTTAATTCTTAACTCTACCTTGGATTTGAATTATGAACTCAAGGTGATGATTCATGTTATGAATTACTTCTAGGTGTTTAGAAGTAGTTTAGAGTGTTTAGAATCAAAGAGGAGTAAAGGTACCCTTTGAAAGAACTCAAACAGATGAAACAATGAAGAACATGTGGGAGCAAGAGACCCTGGCGCTCTGAGTGGCGCGGAGCGCCAGCCCCTAAACTTCTGAGAAGTGGTTGGGGCGCTCTGGCTGGCGTGTGGCACCAGACCCCAACCCAGAAAACCTCGACGACTTTCTTTGCTCGTTTTCTCACCCTAACTCGCCTAGAATCAAACGGTTTCATCCCCAATCACTTGGATTCGATTACTTAACATAATTACACTCTAATCTACTCAAAACAACACTCAAATCACTAAATTTCATCTCAAGAAATCATCAAAACTCCAACACAACAAGATTTAAAATGAATCTCAAGAACACCTATCAAGAACTCATCAAGAACAGTAATCTTTCAACTTCAACAATGAAATTTCCATGAAAATAACTTATTGGCATGTTGGTGAACTAACCAAATACTATGTAAGCTTGCATACCTCTTAGGGATTAAACCCATGGTGAAAATCCGCAACAAAACGCAAGACTTTCGACGAACCCTTTGATCATTTCCTCTTTTCTCCTCTTTTCTCTTCTTGAACTCTCAACTAAAACCCTAGGCTTATATTAGAATTACAAAAATGAACCTATTAGGATTATACCCCTAAAACATTACTAAAAATGAATTAAATCTAATTGGGTAAGGAAAAGACCAAAATACCCCTTACTATTTTTGGGTAACTTTCCTTAACTAGACAGCCTGACTTCAAAAGGGCGTGTATCAGACATCCGAACACGAAACTTAGTAAACTCAGCGTTGGAAAGATAATTCAAGGACCTTTCATTGGATACCTTGTATCTCAACCAAATCATCTTGTACTGAGATTTAATGTAGTTTGAAGTTGACCAAAAACTTAAAGGAACTTAGGAATGACTTGAATGAACTCTCTTTAGTTCTTCTTGGAACTCAAGGTGCTACATCTAGTGACCTTAACACTAAAGAAATTTTAACTTCCTCGGTAAAATCCTACTCACAATGAAGGATGGTTCGAGTCTTAGATAAAAAAAATTCAGTGGTGTTACAATATCTCCTCCTTGGGATCATTCGTCCTCGAATGACGGCTGAACTGGGTATGGAATGCGGTTAATCTTACAAAGGTCTGATTCTAATGGTACGCTTTCACTATATTCAAGCTTAACCCAAATCCGTAGGTTCGGTCTATACCTCTCTATAGGGAATCTCATCCCAAGACGATTATTCTTTACCACCACATTCGGCTCATATAAAAAACCACCTAATGTTTAACAACACCACATTCAAGCTTAGTACTCTAACAATTCCATTTTTTTAAAAGGAGCTCTAAAAATATATCCCCCAAGCTCTTTTTAATTCATTACTATCTTACTCTCAAACACTTGACTTGATTTCTCATCTCTCCATCACCCCCTTAGGTCTAAAGCTGCCACTTGAAAGCTATGGACCTATTCCATCATCTCTAAATGGTCAACATATTCTTTTACTCTAACACTCCGGAGAATCTTATCTCATCACTACCGAACTCTTCGTAGGCGCTACTAAGACCTCTTGCTAAGGTGTTTCTCTTAACCTCTTCTGATTACCTATCCTCTTGGTACACCTCTTAACGCTCTTGTTACTCTTCTGACTTAGCCACGCTTCACTGCCCTTATCTAAAGATTAGGGTCTCTCACTTGTACTACTCATATCTAATCCAACTAACATCTCAATTCCTCAAGTCTTCTAGAGCAAATCTCAATACTAACATCATCACCCTCATATTTATATTCTTTTGATCATGACACTAATCTCAAATTCAAGCTAATGTTCATTACTAAAACCCAAATATCAATATTATTACTCGACTACTATACTATACCTCATTATTTGATCAGTTCTATAACCTTATGAACATCACCACCCTCTCAAACAAATCATAAGCCTAGCTTAGATATATCACTTAATGAATACTTTTTCTCTTCTATTAGACGCTTACACTTGGTCATTACCTACACAATGACACTACATCACAAACTCCTTTATAGCTAAAACACACTCTACCTCCTATGATGAAATCTTCACAACTCATCACTTCTTAGTCTACCCATAAGGTAAAATTCCTCATCAATAACTTCCTAGGTGCATGACTATAGTAACATAGCTTGTCAAAACACCATCCCCTTTACCTAGATTACTAAACCTATACATAATTTCCTCTAACTCTGGGCTCTTTCACTACTACTGCTCATGATCTCGTAACTAAGGCTACCTCTTCGGGTGAAAATACTACCCAAGCTCTAAACACACTTTTCATAAGGATATCAGCTGAACAAGGATTAGAGAAGAGAGTACAACTCAATTTTTGCTCAACTGCACGATTCACATGAATATGGGTGGATTCCTCTTAAACTCAACACTTAGCTCACTCATGGGCTTCTCTCAAGCCCCTATAGAGTCTTATAACTTCCTCAAGATTTTGCTAAGAGTAACTCATTGATTAAGAACTGACTTTGCTTTTCAACCACCTCTAGTATGATGGGTAGTCGAAGGGATAGGAGAACACATGAGTTATAATATGTCTCTATGACATAGCTCTATTGCACGATTAAGAGTATGGAAAATGGGAAACTTTTACTAAATGTCTGTAGTCCGTCATTTATAGAAGTGGATCCTTCACAACCATAAACAAAATCCTACCGGCACAGCTTCATAGATAACCTAGGACACTTGAACTCTATGCTCTGATACCAAGTTTGCAACGACCCGAGCCTACACCTTGAACGTAGCCGGCACTCGAGAACCATTGTTGGTCTCCAAGCGAACCCTCATCTTGGATGACTACAAGTGGAAGACTAACTCAAGCATACAAAGCTTAAAAACTAAATAAAATTCATGAATCTTACAATTCTTTAACCCAAATGAATAACTCTGAATAAAAAATAGAATATTAAACTAGCAAACAATAGGCAACTCAAGTCTTTAATACATTTAATAAGATAAATGAAAAAAACTTCTCAAACTCTAGTATCTATCTATGAAGCCTCTAAATGACAAAGATGGAAGTTGGGACAAGACCCACGGCCTCCTAACAATTGATATAACTGAAAAGTAAATGAAATCATCCGGAAGCAAGGAGGCTCACCATAGCTAACTCAAACTCCATTTGGTATCAACGAAGCTCCTATTGATGACCCTGAATACCTGTATCTGCATCATGAAAAGATGCATGCCAAATGTCTCAGTACGTGGAATGTACGAGCATGTAAGGGGAATTCTAAAGCATAACATACGCTTGAACTTGATAAAAAGGAAACGTACTTACCTCTTCTCAACTCACTCAACACAACTCAACTCAAATAAATATGGTTCAACTCAACTCAAGGAATACTCAAGGGTACTCAAAACTACTCAAACATACTCAATTCAGAAGTACTCAAGGATAAGATACTGATATACCGTGAGTTTACGGTATTTTTAATATGTTTCACTTGAGAGTTGTGTGTCTAGGGCTATTTTGTGTTGGTATTAATGTATTTTTATCATCTTTGCATGAAATAAGTTCAGACATGGAAGTATGCGACACAACTGAAGAATTATGCAGAAAAGGGCATCTACGAAAGTGATTGACGGACCGTAGGTCCATTCACGTTCCGTAGGTCGTGATCATATATAGGCAGGCAAGGCATGAAGAAGAAATCAGGGAATTCTTGACCAAGTGTGGAACCACGAATTCAAACAATGGACCGTAGGTCGACCTACTGGCCGTCCTGCAAGTCCGTCAAATGCGACAACGAGGGGATTCCAGTACCTAATTTTGAAGATTCTAAGTATGGAGTTACGGAGGAGGATCCATGGACCGTGGATTGAATCATGGTCCGTACTGCTGGTCCGTCGATTGTGGCTGAGAGGTGGAGATTTTTGAAGTTGGAAATTTACCAAAGTCCTAAACGACGGAAGGAACCTACGGACCGTAGGTCAATCCACGGTGCGTAGGTCAGTGTAATAGATCGAAGCCGCGTCCTGAAACATTATTTCCTTATTTCGCTTCCTTTTTAGTTAGGACTTGTATTTATATAAATAGGGCTTGTAAACCTCATTTTTGGTGGGCCAGACATTATTACTTTGCTCTAGTATTTTGGCTTGGGAAATTAACTTGCAACTCTTGGAATTCTAAATTTCCTAAGCACATTTTGAGGATTTGACTTTGTAATTCTAGTTGAGATTCTGGGTTTATTCTTCTCATTATGTAAGTTCATGATTTATTCATCTAAAAATATGAATTGTGTTCTTGCTATTGTGGTTAAGTAAATCTACAACTAGGGTTGTGGGAACCACGAGCGATTAACGAAGTATGAATAGTAACTACGTAATTTTTGAATAGTGTTGTTCCATGCATTGATAATTCTTTCGGTTAGAAATCTTTTTAACGAGTGCACATGTTAGAACTGGCCTCGTTACTACTTACCGGACCAAGGAGGTAATTAGCGAGAAAAGAATTATCAACATAGATTTAGTATGATACTATCTAATAGTCTAATGTCGATTGGTGCGAGGTTGAAAATTAAGCCATACATCGATGTGATGTCTAATATGAAGTAAATGTAAGGGTTTGTAAATTATACACATGTAGCCAGACCAAGGTGCAGGGTTGAAATTTTCTATATGTTGGACCAAGGATATAGAGATACCTAAGTTATCATTTTGCATTTAATACACTAGGAAATGATTACTATTACTAGGATTACAGAGTTATGAGCTTATGGGGAACACATACGCCCTAATTTCTCTCTCTCATTGATAACCACAAAGTTTGAATTATGTTCACTTGTCACTTAATAACAAGATTCAATTATTTATTTCACAAATCCCCCCCTTTTACTTACTTGTTTCAGATATACTTTGACTAAATGAACATAATCATAAGTTAAGTTTAAGTCTAAACCATATTCCTGGTGGGATCGACCCCAACCTCCAAGTTGGGTTCTTTACTTGATAACGATCCCTTATACTTCTTTAGGGAGGTCTAATTTGAGCGTATCAAATTTTGGCGCCGCTGCCGAGGATTAAGGCTTTTAGATTAAGTTTAACTACATATTGCAGTTTAGTCAAATATTTCCTAATTTTACTTTTTTCTTTTGTTTTTGTTTCTCTCAGGATCCTACTCTAGTGTATGCCATGTATACGGAGTCAAGGTGAACCACTGACTCCTTGCGATCCTGAATTAAATAGAACTTTGTGAATAATGAATTTCCAAGGAGTCCAAATAAATCCTATCGGAGGAAATCAAGATGATGGGGCTCACTTGCAGCCTCCAAGGGTTGGTAATGAGAATGTTCAGGTCCAAGGTGACAATCTACTGGGAGATGCATTGAGGGTACATGATCCACTAGGACCACGAATGCGTGATAACTATTGGGTTAACTTTAATGCCGCTGAATCCGAAGGACCTCTTGTTCTACCCCCTCTACCTCCGGGGCATACATTCATGGTGACTAGAAGCTTGATGCAAATGCTTTCAACAAGGGGTTTGTTCTCTTGGTTGGCATCGCAGGATTCGCATATGTACATAACCAAGCTGATGAGTGTGGGCAAGAGTTGTGTCATTCCACCAGACTTGGACATGGATGCCATTGGATTGAGAGTATTCCCTCTATCATTGGCTGGCGATGCTGCTGTGTGGTTTACTGAACTTCCTTACAATTCAATTTACACATAGAACCAGTTAACTGATGTGTTCCTAGTAAAATGCTTTCTAGTGTCATAGAAGCTGAACCACAAAGATAAACTCAACATCTTCATGGCATTACCTGGAGAGTCCGTGAGTAGCTCGTGGGAAAGGTTCACTACCTTCATAAGAGGTATTCCAAACCACCGCATTAATGATGAGTCACTAAAGGAATACTTTTATAGAGGTCAGGATGACAATAGTAAGGCTGTGTTTGATACTATCGTTGGAGGGTCATATGATGAGTGCACTTTTGAGCAGATTGCAGAGAAACTGGAGAAGATTTCCCGAAACAATAAAGTGTGGAGCACTAGAAAATCACATATTGGGAGAAACACGTTTTTAGTCCAAGCTACGACTAACTAATCTGCTGATGATATTCGTGAGGAGATGTCTCAGATGAGGACCGAACTGGGGTTGGTATTGAATCATGTAAGCGGAGATACTGAAAAGGTAAATGCGTTAAATTATTTGACTAGAAATCAACCATCGGTTGAGGAATGTTACTATGAAGAGGATACTTATGCGGTGGATGATTAGACGGGGGATTTCCGAGCCAACGTCCAAGGATCCAATACAGATAATTGGTGCCAAGGTCAAGGAAACCAAGGTCAGAACTATGCCAACTACAACCGAGAGGGTCATTATGTCCGGGATGGGAATTACAATCGCGACAACAACTATAATCGAAACAACTATGGAAACAGAAATGATTGGGTTGGGCCTTATGTCCCTCCTCAAAATCAAGAATCTGGTAATAGGGAAGCTGGAGGTAATATGTCACGTATTGAGGGTATGATAAAGAAGTTGATGAAGAGGTTTGATGTTACTGATGAGAATGTGAAGGAGATGCGAAATGACTTGTCTGGTATTGGTCAAAATGTTGATGCCCATGCAGTGTCGATCAAGCATCTTCAGCTAAAGATGAATCAGTTATCTACTATAATAAACCCATGTCAACCTGGCACACTTCCTAGCAACATCATCCAAAATCTAAAGAATGATGGGCATTGTATGGCAGTCACTACTCGAGGGAGTAAGCAGATAATTGATCCACCTATGCCGTATAGGGTTACAATTGAGGCTAGGAAAAATGATGATGTGATTGAGGTAAATGGAGAGTATGAGAATGCGACAGAGAAGGAAGCAGAGATACCTCAGAACCTTGTTCCCATACCTAAATCGGCTGCGATGCAATTTCTCATGTTCGATAGAACTATGAAGAAATCTATTGGTGTGCTCCATGATGTACTAGTGAAAGTGGAGTCATTTATCTTTCCGACGGATTTTCTGATTCTTGATTGTGATGTTGATTTTGAGGTTCCCATAATCCTTGGGAGACCGTTTCTTGCCACTGGGCATGCCTTGTTTGTTATGGAAAAGGGGCAGATGAAGTTCATGCTGGACAATGAAGAGGCAACTTTCAAAATCTCTAGGTCCATGAAGCAGAGTAGTGAGCTCAAATTGGTGTCTGTGGTGACGCATATTGTAGAGAGTGATTCTGAGGTGTCTATTGAAGAGAGGTTGGGTGTTGATGCACTAGCAGCGGTACTGATGAACTTTGAGGGTGATGGTATTGAAGACTATGATGAATTGGTCGCCACACTTGATAGGTTTGAATTCCGTTCAAAACCAAAGAAATTGAAGTTAGACATGAAGAATCGTGACTCTCCACTTGTTAGACCGCCTATTGAAGAGGCTCCAAAATTGGAGCTTAAGGCTCTACCATCACATTTGAGGTATGTATTCTTGGGGAAAGATGGTACTTTACCGGTCATCATTGCGGCAAATTTGAATGTGGCACAAGTTGAGGCATTGGTTTCCATGTTGAAGAGGTTCAACCGAGCTATTGGGTGGACTATTGCGGACATTATTGGGATTCCTCCTGGTATTTGTTCTCATAAAATTCAACTCATGCTGGATCACAAGGCTAGTATTGAGCACCAGAGAAGATTAAATCCACCTGTGCAAGAGGTTGTTAAGAAGGAAATCATCAAGTAGTTTGATGCTGGAGTTATTTATCCCATTCCAGATAGTAGTTGAGTATGTCTTATTCAGTTTGTGCCCAAGAAATTTGGGATTAGTATGGTACCTAATGAAAGAAATGAGCTTGTTCCGATGTGGCCCGTGACTGGATGGCGAGTCTGCATAGACTATCGGAAATTAGATGCTTGGACAGAAAAAGACCACCTTCCTATGTCGTTCATGGATCATATATTGGACCGACTTGCATGTAAGGCTTGGTATTATTTCCTTGATGGTTATTGGGGCTACAATCAGATTTTTGTAGCTCCGAAAGACCAAGAGACGACCACATTCACTTGACCTTATGGGAATTTCGCATTCAAACGGATGCCATTTGGGTTGTGTAATGCTCCAGCGACCTTCCAACATTGTGTGATGTCGATATTTTCTGATATGGTGGAGGACACTATTGAGGTATTTATGGATGATTTCTCGTTGGTAGGTGACTTATTTGATCGTTGTCTGGATCATTTGGCTGAGGTGCTTAAACGGTGTGAAGAGAGAAATTTGGTGCTCAATAGGGAGAAGTGCCACTTTACGGTGAAAGAAGGGATAGTTCTGGGTCATCGAATCTCTGAGAAGGGTATCGAGGTTGATAGAGCAAAAGTTGAGGAAATAGAAAAACTTTCACCACCTATATCTGTTAAAGGTGTTAGAAGTTTTCTTAGGCATGCAGGTTTCTGTAGGAGGTTTATCAAGGATTTTTCTAAAATTGCACATCCATTGTGCAAACTGCTAGAAAAGGAGTACAAGTTTGATTTTTATGATGCTTGTTTGAGAGCATTTGGAGAGCTGAAGGAGAAGTTAGTTAATACACCTATCATTATTTCACCGGATTGGGGACAACCGTTTGAGGTAATGTGTGATGCAAGTGGAGTGGCTCTTGGTGTGGTATTGGGACAAAGATGAGAGAAGAATCTTCATCCGATTTACTATGCTAGCAAAGCTCTAAATGTGGCTCAAAAGAACTATACAGTGACTGAACATGAGTTCTTTTAAAGGTTTTCGTATTCGAGAAATTTCTATCCTACTTGCTTGGTACTAAGGTGATTGTGCATACTGACCATTCCGCATTGGGGTATTTGATGGCTAAGAAGGATGCAAAGACGAAGATAATTACATGGGTATTGTTGCTGCGAGAGTTCGACTTTGTGGTGAAAGATAGAAAGGGGACATGAAATCAGTTTTCCGATCACTTGTCTAGATTGAAGAAAGAAGCTATGTTCAAGCTTGGTGATAGGGCTGAAATTAATGATGCTTTTCCGGATGAGCATGTATTAGCTATTTCTCACGATCTGATTCCTTGGTTCGCAGACTTTGCTAACTACTTGGCAAGTGATCTGGTGGCACCAAATTTGTCTTTTCACCAAAGGTACAAGTTTATGCATGATGTGAATGAGTTCTTTTGGGATGAGCCTTACTTGTATCGTAGTTGTGCTAATGGGATTATTCATCATTGTGTGCCTGCGATCAAGATGTTGAGTATACTAGAGGCGTGCCATTCATTGCCTGTTGGTGGGCATCATAGTGGTTTTTGGACTGCACATAAAATCTTGCAGTGTGGGTATTACTGGCCTACCATCCACCAAGATGATCATGATTTCGCCAAGTCTTGTGACCGTTGCCAAAAAGAAGGAGGGGTTTCAAAGAGGCAAGAGCCTCCTATGAATCCTATATTGGTGATAGAGTTGTTCGATGTATGGGGCATTGATTTTATGGGTCCATTTGTGAGTTCACATGGGATGAAATATATTCTTGTTGCAGTTTATTATCTGTCGAAGTGGGTAGAAGTAAATGCGTTTCCCAACAATGAAGGTAATAGTGTCAATGCATTCTTGAAAAAGAATATATTCTCCAGATTTGGTACACCTATGCAGATTATCAGCGATGGAGGTTCCCACTTTTGCATTAAGTTGTTCAAAGCGCTACTCGAGAAATATGGCATCCTCCATAATGTGGCCACTCCTTACCACCCTCAGTCTAGTGGGAAAGTTGAAGTGTCCAACAGAGAGATCAAACAGATTTTGGCGAAGACTGTGAATGCTAATATAACTGATTGGTAAAGGAAGCTTGATGATGCTCTATAGGCCTATCGCACCGCATTTAAGACTCCCATAGGTATGTCCCCCTACCAACTTGTGTATGGGAAGTCTTGCCATTTGCCGGTAGAGTTAGGGCATAAGGCTATATGGGCACTAAAGAAGCTAAATTTGGATTGGGGTGCCACATCAAAATGGAGAATGAGTGGCTTGAATGAGCTTAATGAGTTTCGCCTAAAAGCTTATGAAAGTTCACCCTTGTACAAGGAGAAGATGAAGAAGTATCATGATCAAAGGATTGAAAAACGAGAATTTGTTGTGGGTGATCTTGTGCTTCTATTCAAATCTATGTTGTGCTTGTTTTCGGGCAAGCTCAAGTCCAAGTGGACCGGGCCATTCTTAGTCACGCAAGTGCTTCCACATGGAGCGGTCGAGCTTGAGAACAGTGAGGGCTCAAGGTTCAAGGTAAACGAGAAAAGGATCAAGGTCTATCTGGGAAATGCAAAAAGTGTGCAAGAAGTTGTCGAGGCCTACTATCTTGATAAAGTCTTAGTAATCAAGAAGCATGCATCGTGCCGCGACGTTAAATCAAGCGCTGCTTGGGTGGCAACCCAAGATGCACAATCTAGCCAACTGTAGGTTTTCTCGGTTTGGTAGTTTTCCCTGTTTATTTGATTTTCTGTATTTCTTTAGATAGGTGCTTTATTTTTGTTTTAGTGTTGTCTAGATATAGCATAGGGTCCGTGTCTAAAAAGTGTCAAGAAAATGTAAAAACAAAGGCCTAACGGTTGCTACATGTGCAGGGTTAAAAAGCAAAATATGCAAAAAAAGTCTATCGTAGAGGTCTACGGACCCCATCGACGGTCCGTAGTTCATTCTACGAACCGTGAATGGCGTCCGTAGATCCCAAGTAAGTCCCTAAATTTTTCTAAGTGTGTAGGTGACCTACGGACCCCATCTACGGTCCATAGGTTGACCCACGGACCGTAAACGGGGTCTCGTGGGTCCAAACCCTAGCCCTGCCCGACCCGACCCGACCCGATCCGAACCCCTCTTAAATAAAATCCCCCTTTGTTCAAATCACTTTCCCACTTCCAAAATTACATCCTAACAATTTCTAAACCCCCCAAATTCCTAAAATCCCTCCATCTTACCACTTTTCCCCCATTGATTACTCCACAATCATACCTCCATATCCACAATTCCCTTTCTTCTCTCTCAAATCCATTCATCCCAAATTTCCCAAGAGGGTTCGGTGCGACAAGAAAATTAGAAGTGTTGGAAGTCTAGAATCGTCACACAATCACCCTATTTCCTTTGCCTGTAAGGTAATCGAGTTTCCCTTCACTTTGAATTTCCGATTCATTGTTGTTATAGAAAGTCAGGAATTGGGTCTTGACCTTGGGTAGTTGTTGTATGAAAATGCATGCTAAACTAAAATCATAAACACCCTTGCAACGATAGATAGTGATTGTATAAGTCTTAGGAATGAAATAACTTGGTGAAATTATAGTCTAAATGTAATTTCTACTTACGGTTCCTAATCTTGTATGAAATACATGTTGAAAAATGAGTAATTGGAACCCTTCGGATTACAAACTAGCATAAATTGTGTTGAAATGCAAGATTATGCTAAGGTCAATTTTTTGAATGTGTAAAAATTGGTTTCGAATAGAAACATGTATGATACCTGGCACAGACCTGATCCACGAGAATTCGACAATGGACCGTAGGTCAGTCTCCGGACCGTAGATCCGGTTCCTGGTTTGTGGCACAAGCAAATTTCACTAAGTGTGGAACCACAGAAGTGGACTACGGTCCGTAGGTCAATCTACGGACCGTTCTTTACATCCGTGGTTCCCATCAGAGCCCAAATTCTTGGGACCTCTGGCCTACGGAAGGGATCCACGGACTGTAGGTCAATCTACAAACCGTAGGTACCCACCAAAGGTGGCCACTGAAGTCACTATCTGCATTTTTTTTTGTTTTTGTTTTTGTTCGTTCCTTGTTCTAAAAATAATTTGAGTGTGTTTTTGGGTTATATTAGTGCTAATTCTCCCTCCACAGGTACCATGGTCAACAATAAATCTATAGCTGTCAATGGTAGATCCAAATCATCGGCTCTAACCCGTCGACTAATCGACGAGGATACCGATGCTGCGAAAGACCCCGAATATGTCCCCACCACTAGAAGGACATCACCCACAGCACCCCGGGCTACTCGGAATTAGTCCAAGAAGGTGGTCCCGGACGTACTCACTACCTTCCAGTCTGATGAGGAGGATACACTGATAAGGTCACCAGCTGGGTCTGATTCCGGTTCTGAGTCAACATCTGCTCCTGAGTCCGCCACAGGCTCAAGTTCACATGGTCGGGCTGCTTCGTCTGATGAGGCAACTAGTTTGGGGGAGGTTCTAGTGCCACCAAACACCGACCTGACTCCAGTTGTTGAGGAACCCAATAGGTGGTGTGTTGAGGGACAATGGCAAATCTATCGGGATGCGAAGATGTTAAACGACAAGGACAAAATGGCCCGTCTTATTACAGAGGAGCGTAAAGTTCTTATGGGGAGCCTACACATTGTGCTCGACATCCACCGGCTCTTTCAACATCATAAGTGCGAATGGATGGGCAAGGAACCCGGATCATATAGCGAGGAGATGGTGAGGGAATTCTATGCTTCCTACGCAGTCACTGTTCGAGGCTCTATTTACCAGAATGCCAACCACAGGGCCAAAACACCACTCAAGGCTACAATAGTGCGCGGGTTTTCTGTGAATCTATCTGAGGACACCATCCGCCGGTTCCTTTATGGCCCGGGTTGCACTTGGGAATTGAACATGGCCGAATTTGACCACAGATGGGACATCGTGCGGGGCGGGGAGTTCCAACGAAGATCCGAGAAAAAGAAACATGTCTTACTATGGCTGGCTCGTTATGTTGCTACTTATGAAAAGCGAGCCGAGTGGGTCACCACTCCAGGTTTAAGCATCAAGAAGGACATTCTCACATTTGTGACTAAGTTTTTCTGGCTATTGGTACGGAATCGGGTTTCCCCCACAAAGGCTGATAATGCACTCACATGGGACCGCGCGGTAATGGTAGCAGCATTGGTTGTGGGGTTCGAGATTAATTTTGCCTGCATGATCATTGCAGAGATTCATAAGAGGGCTTTCAAGTCCTCCACCACTTACCTTCTTCCTTGTCTCATCTTACAGTTATGCAGGGACGCTGGAGAGCCGATATGGAGTTATGACAAGTTGATCTGGGCAATGGGGACCCTAGATATAGGCATGATTCGGGATAAGGCGAATGTGGCTGCACCACGCTGAGAGCTTCAGGTCATTGTACCTCTATTGGGAGTAGATTTAGAAGATGATGTGGATCAGATGTAGGGTGATATTTCCCCTCCAGCCCACACTGATTATTCCCCGGGCTCCCCCTCTTAGGCTTCCAGTCGGGCTCCTAGTTCGTCCAGAGCCACCCAGCCTTCTGGAGTTGTTGTTGTGCCCATGGCTCGAGTTCACAAATTGGAGGAGCAGATGGCCACACTGCTTCATCATGTGGATCCATGGATGCAGAAGTCTATTATAGAGTCCGAGGCTAGAATGGAGTGAAAGATGGATACCATGATGTACAAGAAGGTCCAGGCCATTCATAAATGCCTGGATGCCTTCGAGTTGAGATTCTTCGAGCGACTAGCCCCTGCTACGGATCTGTCTTCTTTCTGGATCGAGTTAGACAGTCTCCGAGCCGACCTTGATTCCATAATTTCCACACCCACAGATGAGCCAGGGTCTGCACATAATATCTTAGTTGATGATAGAGTGCTTGGTGCTTTATTCAATGAGGAGATAGAACAACCTGAGCCTAGCCGTGCCAGAGAGAGGAGGCACCATTCAAGTTACATTTCTGACACTACAGAGGATGCCCGAGCTAGGAAGCTGAAATGCCAGCAGAATGAGCAAGCTAGGAGAGGATGTGAGCACCACTGATGGTGCGGTGCGAGCGATCGAGAGCACTACTGAGGGTGCGGTGAAAGTGATTGATAGCACTATTGAGGGTGTTGTGATAGATGATGTAGGCATTATTGAGGTGACCCAAGTGTTGTTCCAGAGGGCTCCGAGAAATCGGCACCCGCTTGTTGATGAGTCTTCAGTCCTATGCGCCAAAGGTTTGCTTCACCCAATTCCTTTGATCTCTATTTTTTGTGTATTGGGGACAATTGCACTTTATTTTGTTGGGCGTTGGGTAAATGGATTGTGAGTGATAGGGTGAAGTTTGAGTAACCCAACTCATAATCCTCTCTTGGGGTTTTATTGCCTGTGTTCTTTTTCCCTAAGAGACTGTTTTAATTCCTGTTGAGCCGGCATGTGTTAGGATTGTATGTGTAGAAGCATGAGAAAGAATAAAGCATGATGGCATAATTAAGAATGAAAAATGATACCCGTAAAAAATTCTTAATATGTGCCAAAATCTGTAGGCTAGAATGAGTTGAATGTGTTGGCTCTGGGTATGACATGATAAAGAACCAACTTGATCTCATGACTTAAGCTAAAACTTGAACTGGGTAATTTGATAA
This sequence comes from Solanum piurae, assembly GCA_029582685.1. NCBI lineage: Eukaryota > Viridiplantae > Streptophyta > Magnoliopsida > Solanales > Solanaceae > Solanum > Solanum piurae. Next base: position 28,181 of record JAJOOO010007356.1, read on the forward strand.
TCTGGTAATGAAACTTTGTGCCAAGAGTGTGTGAGAATGGTTGATTGTTCAGACAGTTTTGTGCTAATCTAGAACTTGCCCGGGTAGTCCTGCTAAGATAATCTAGGCAAGGAGTCAGGAAGTGATCATAGGCCCTCCCTTGTTCATATAAGTTCACTAATTGCCTAAAAGAATCCAACCAAATGAAATAAATGTTCCCTTTGATCCAAATACTTTGAGACTGAAATAGACCACTTCTTTCTAAACCCCTAACTCACCTTCCCTAAATCTATTGTTTTGGCCTCGGTAAATTTGATACGCTCAAATTACACCTCCCTAGAGAAGTATAAGCGATCTTATCAAGTAAAGAACCCAACTTGGAGGTTGGGCCGATCCCAAAACAATAGATTTAGGGAAGGTGAGTTAGGGGTTTAGAAATAAGTGGTCTATGTCAGACTCAAAGCATTTGGATGAAAGGGTACATTTATTTCATTTGGTTGGATTCTTTTAGGCAGTTAGTGGACTTATATGAACAACGGCCTATGATCACTTCGTCACTCCTAGCCTAGATTATCTTAGCAGGACTAACTGGGCAAGTTCTACATTGGCACAAAACTGTCTGAACAATCAACCATTCTCACACTCTTGGCACAAAGTTTCATTATATGATTATTAGATTACCCAGTTCAAGTTTTAGGTTAAGTCATGAGATCAAGTTGGTTCTTTATCATGTCATACCCAGAGCAAACACATTCAACTCATTCTAGCCTACATATTTTGGCATATATCAAGAATTTTGGACGGGTATCATTTTTCATTCTTTAATTATGCCATCATGCTTTATTCTTTTTCATGCTTCTACACATACAATCCTAACACATGCCGGTTCAACAGGAATTAAAATAGTTCTCTTGGGGGAAAAGAATACAGGCAAGCAAGAAAACCCTAAGAGAGGATTATGAGTTGGGTTACTCAGACTTCACCCTATAACTCACAATACATTTACCCCACCCCCAATAAAATAGAGTGCAACTGTCCCCAATGCACAAAAAGTAGAGATCAAAGGAATTGGGTGAAGCAAACCTGTGGTGCATCGCGCCGAAGACTCATCAACAAGCGGGTAGTTCCAGTTTCTCAGAGCCCACTGGAACAACACTTGGGTCACCATCAGTATGCCCACATCATCTATCACAGCACCCTTAGTAGTTCTATTAATCACTCTCACCACACCCTTGGTAGTGCTCTCAATCAGTCTCACCACACTATTAGTGATGCTCTCACAACATCATCACCCTCAGTAACGGGAGTAGAACTCGAGGCCCCAAAAGCATTCTCAAGAACCTTCTACTGGCACAAATTCTTATCCACAATTGAGGCTCTCCTAGCTTGCTCATTCTGTTAGCGTTCCCGCTTCCTAGCTCGGGCTTCCTCAGTATTGTCATAAATCTGACTAGATCAGTGCCTCTTCCCTCCTACACGGGTAGGCTCAGACTGTGCTATGTCCTCGATGAATAACGCACCAAGCATTGTATCATCAACTAAGACATTGTGCACATACTCTGGCTCATCTGTGGGTATGGTAATAATGGCATCAAGGTCGGCCCGAAGACTATCTAACTCAGTCTAAAAAGAGGATAGATTTGTAGCAGGGGCTTGTCGCTCGAGGAATCTCAACTCGAAGGCATCCAGGCACTTATGAACGGCCTAGACCTTCTCGTCCATCATGGTCTCCATCTTCTGCTCCATTCTAGTCTCAGACTCTGCAATAGACTTCTGCATCCATGGCTTCACATGATGAAGTAGTGTGTCCATCTACTCCTCCAATTTATGAATTTGAGCTAAGGGAAAAACAACAGCTCTGGAATACAGGGTGGCTCTAAACGTGCTAGGAGCCCAACTGGTAGCCCGAGAGGGGGAGCCCGAGTCATCATCATTGTTGGCTGGAGGGTCAAGGGCATCACCCTACATCTTCTTCACATCATCTACTAAATTTGCTCCTAACAGAGGTACAATTATTTGCGGCTCTCGGCGTGGTGAAGCCACATTCACCTTATCCCAAATTAGGCCTATATGTAGGGTCCCCATTGCCCATATCAACTTGTCACAATGCCATATCGGCACTCTAGCGTCCCCGCATAACTGAAAGATGAGTCAAGGAAAATGGTAAGTGGTGGAGGCCTTGAAAGCCCTCTCATGAATCTCCGCAATGATCACGTGGGTAAAATTAATCTCGAACCCCTCAACCAATGCTGCTACCATTACTGTGCGGTCCCAAGTGAGTGCATTATCAGCCTTTGTGGGGGAAACCCGATTCCGTACCAACAACTAGAAAAACTTAGCTACAAATGTGAGAGTGGCCTTCTTGATGTTTAAACCCGGAGTGGTGACCCACTCGTCTCACTCTCCGTCAGTAGAAATATAACTAGCCAACCATAGTAAGACATACTCTCTATTCTCGGCACTCCGCTGGAAATCCCTGCCCCGCACAATGTCCCATCTGAAGTCAAATTCGATCGTGTTGAGTGACCAAGTGCAGCTCGGGCCTTAGAGAAACCGGCGGATGGTGTCTTCAGATATATTTATTGAAAACCCGCACACTACTGTAGCCTTGACTAGTGTCTGGGGTCTGGGGTTTGCATTCCAGTGAATAGAGCCTCGAAGAGTGGCTGCGTAGGAAGCATAGAACTCCGTCACGATCTCCTTGCTATATTATCCAGGTTCCTTTCCCATACATTTGCACTTAGGATGTTAAAGAGTCGGTGGATGTCGGGCACAGTTTGTAGGCTCCTCGTAAGAACTATGCGCTCCTCTGTAATAAGCTGGGCCATTTTGTCTTTGTCTTTCAACATCTTGGCATCCCGGTAGATTTGCCATTATCCCTCAACATAGAATTTATTGGGTTCCTCAGCAACCGAAGTTGGGTCGGTGTTAGGTGGCACTGGAACCTCCCCCGAACGAGTACCTCATCAGACGAGGCAGCCCGACCATGTGAACTTGAGTCTGTGGCGGACTTAGAGGCAGACCCTACAACAGATGTTGACTCAGAACTGGAAGCAGACCCAACCGGTGACCCGATCAATGTATCCTCCTCATCAGACTGGAAGGCAGTGACTACATCGGAGACCACCTTCTTGGACTGATTCTGAGTAGCCCGGGGTGCTGTGGGTGATGTCCTTCCAGTGAGGGGGGACCTATTTGGGGTCTTTCACAGTATCAGTATCCTCGTCGATTAGTCGATGGGTTGGAGCCATTGATTTGGATCTACCCTTGACGGCTATAGATTTCTTCTTGACTATAGTACATGTGGACGGAGAATTAGCACTAATATAACCCAAAAATACCCTCAAATTTTTTTTAGAACAAGGAACGAACAAAAACAAAATCTAAAACAACTTTCAGATAGGAGGTTCCGGTACTTGATTTTTAAGATTCTAAGTATGGAGCTACTGAGGAGGATCCACGGACCGTGGATTGAATCACGGTCCGTACTGCTGGTCCATCGATTGTGGCGAAGAAGTGGAGATTTTTGAAGTTGGAAATTTGCCTAAGTCCTAAACCACGGAAGGAACCTACGGACCATAGGTCAATCAACGGTCCGTAGGTCAGTGTCGTAGATCGAAGCCGTATCCTGAAACATTATTTCCTTATTTCATTTCATTTTTAGTTAGGACTTGTATTTCTATAAATAGGGCATGTAAACCTCATTTTTTGGGGGTCAAACATTATTACTTTGCTCTAGTATTTTGGCTTTGGAGATTAACTTGCAAGTTTAGCAATTCTTAATTTCCTAAGCACGTTTTGACGATTTGACTTTGCAATTCAAGTTGAGATTCTGGGTTTATTCATATCATTACGTAAGTTCATGATTTCTTCATCTAAAAATATGAATTGTGTTCTTGCTATTATGGGTAACTAAATAAAAAACTAGGGTTGTGGGAATCGTGAGCGATTAACGAAGTATGAATAGTAACTAAGTAATTCTTGAATAGTGTTGTTGCATGCATTGATAATTCTTTCGGTTAGAAATATTTTTAACGAGTTCACGCGTTAGAACTCGCCTCGTTAATACTTGCCGGACCAAGGAGGTAATTAGCGAGAAAAGAATTATCAATATAGATTTAGTGTTATACTATCTAATAGTCTAATGTCGATTGGTGCGAGGGTGAAAACTAAGCCATACATCGATGTGATGTCTAATATGAGGTAAAGGTAAGGGTTAGTAAATTATACACACGTAACCGGACCAAGGTGCGGGGTGAAATTCTCTATATGCCGGACCAAGGATATAGAGATACCTAACTTATCACTTTGCATGTAATACACTAGGAAAAGATTACTATTACTAGGATTATGGAGTTATAAGGTTATGGGGAACACATATGCCCCAATTTCTCTCTATCATTGATAATAATAAAGTTTGAATCTTGTTCACTTGTCACTTAATAACAAGATTCAATTATTTCTTTCCCAAATCCCTTCCTTTTACTTACTTGTTTCGGAAATACTTTGACTAAATGAACATAATCTTAAGTTAAGTTTAAGTCTAAACCATATTCCTCGTGGGATCAACACCAACCTCCAAGTTGGGTTCTTTACTTAATAACGATCGCTTATACTTCTTTAGGGAGGTGTAATTTGAGCGTATCAAGTAATTTGAGCGTATCAAATTTTGGCGCCGCTGCCGGGGAATAAGGCTTTTACATTAAGTTTAACTATATTATTGCACGTCAAATATTTCCTGATTTTACTTTTTATTTTTGTTATTGTTTCTCTCAGGTTCCTACTCTAGTGTATGCCAAGTACTCAAAGTCAAGGTGAACCACTGACTCTTTACGATCCCGAATTGAACAAAACTTTGCAAATAATGAATCTCCAAGGAGTCCAAATCAATCCTATCGGAGAAAATCTAGATGATGGGGCTGACTTGCAGCCTCCAAGGGTTGGTAATGAGAATGTTCAGGTCCAAGGTGACAATCTACTGGGAGATGCATTGAGGGTACATGAACCACCAGGACCATGAATGCGTGATAACTATCGGGTCAACTTTAATGCCACTGAATCCGAAGAACCTCTTATTCTACCCCCTGTACCTCTGGGCATACATTCGTGGTGACTAGCAGCCTGATGCAAATGCTTACAGCGAGGGGTTTGTTCTCTCGGTTGGCATTGGAGGATCTGCATAGGTACATAGCCAAGCTGAGGAGTGCGTGCAAGAGATGTGTGGTTTACTGAACGTCCTTATAATTCAATTTACAGATGGAACCAGTTAACTGATGTCTTCCTAGCAAAATACTTTCCAGTGTCAAAGAAGCTGAACCGAAAAGATTAACTCAACAACTTCATGGCATTACCTAGAGAGTCCGTGAGTAGCTCGTGGGATAGTTTCACTACCTTCATAAAAGGTGTTTCAAATCACCGCATTGATGATGAGTCGCTGAAGGAATACTTCTATAGAGGTCAGAATGACAATAGAAAGGCCGTGCTTGATACTATTGCTGGAGGGTCATATGGTAAGTGCACTTTTGAGAAGATTACAGAGAAATTGGAGAAGATTTCCCGAAACAATAAAGTGTGGAGCACTAGAAAATCACATATTAGGAGAAACACGTTTTTAGTCCAAGCTACGACTAACTAATCTGCTGATGATATTCGTGAGGAGATGTCTCAGATGAGGACCGAATTGGGGTTGGTATTGAATCATGTAAGCGGAGATACTGAAAAGGTAAATGCGTTAAATTATTTGACTAGAAATCAACCATCGGTTGAGGAATGTTACTATGAAGAGGATACTTATGCGGTGGATGATTAGACGGGGGATTTCCGAGCCATCGTCCAAGGATCCAATACAGATAATTGGTGCCAAGGTCAAGGAAACCAAGGTCAGAATTATGGCAACTACAATCAAGAGGGTCATTATGTCCGGGATGGAAACTACAATCGCGATAACAACTACAACCAGAATAACTATGGCAACATAAACGATCGGGTTGGGCTTTATGTCCATCCTCGAAATTGGGAATATGGTAATAGAGAATCTGGAGGTAATATGTCATGTATTAGGGATATGACACAGAATATGATGAAGAGGTTTGATGCGACTGATGAGAATGTGAAGAAGATGCGAAATTACTTGTCTGGTATTGGTCCAAAAGTTGATGCCCATGCAGTGTTGATCAAGCATCTTGAGCTACAAATGACTCAGTTGTATACTACAATAAACCCATGTGAACAAGGAACAGTTCTTAGAAACACCATCCAAAATCCAAAAAATGATGGGCATTGTATGGCTGTCACTACTCGAGTGGTTAAGCAGATCATTGATCCACCTATGCCATCTGGGGTTGCAGTTGAGGCTAGTAAAAATGATGATGTGATTGAGGTAAATGGAGAGTTAGAGAATGCGATAGAGAAGGAAGAGGAGATACCTCAGAAAGTTGTTCCCATGCCTAGACCTCCTCCTCATTTCCCACAAAGGTTAGTAAAGAAGACTGAAGAAGGCAAATACCGTAGGTTTATTAGTATGTTGAAGCAACTTCCATCAATGTGCCGTTGATAGAAGCTTTGGATCAAATGCCTTGGTATTCAAAGTTTGTGAAGGACTTGATGACTAAAAAGTGGGACGTGAATTTTGAGAATGATGATAAGTTGCAACATTGTAGTGCTATTGCTACAAGGTCCCTTGTGCAGAAGAAGGGGGATCCTGGGGCCTTCACTATTCCGTATACCATTGGGTTGCTCTATTTGGCAAAGGTGTTGTGTGATTTGGGTGCTTGTATCAATCGGATGCCATTGTCTAGTTACAAGAAGTTGGGTTTAAGGGATCCAAAACCGACTGCGATGCCGTTGCTCATTGCCGATAGAACTGTGAAAGAAACCTATTGGTGTGCTTCATGATGTACTAGTGAAAGTGGAGTCGTTTATCTTTCCTGCAGATTTTGTGATTCTTGACTATGATATTGATTTTGAGGTTCCCATCATCCTTGGGAGACCATTTCTTGCCACTGGGCGCGCCTTGGTTGATATGGAAAAAGGGCAGATGAAGTTCAGGCTGAACAATGAATTGTCAACTTTCAATATCTCTAGGTCCATGAAGCAGAGTAGTGAGCTCAAATCAGTGTCTGTGGTAAAGAATATTCTAGAGAGTGGTTCTGAGGTGTTTATTGAAGAGAGGTTGGGTGTTGATGCACTAGCAGTACTGATGAACTTTGAGGGTGATGGTATAGAAGACTATGATGAATTGGTCATCGCACTTGATAAGTTTGAATTCCGTTCAAAATTAAGAGATTGGAGTAAGACATGAAGAATCACGACTCTCCACTTGCTAGACCGCCTATTGAAGAGGCTCCAAAATTGGAGCTTAAGGCTCTACCATCACATTTGAGGTATGTATTATTGGGGAAAGATGGTACTTTACCGGTCATCATTGCGGCAAATTTGAATGTGGCACAACTTGAGGCATTGGTTTCCATGTTGAAGAGGTTCAACCGAGCTATTGGGTGGACTATTGCGGACATTATTGGGATTCCTCTTGGTATTTGTTCTCATAAAATTCAACTCATGCTGGATCACAAGGCTAGTATTGAGCACCAGAGAAGATAAAATCCGCCTGTGCAAGAGGTTGTTAAGAAGGAAATCATCAAGTGGTTTGATGCTGGAGTTATATATCCCATTGCAGATAGTAGTTGGGTGTGTCTTATTCAGTTTGTGCCCAAGAAATTTGGGATTAGTGTGGTACCTAATGAAAGAAATGAGCTTGTTCCGATGTGGCCCGTGACTGGATGGCGAGTCTGCATGGACTACCGGAAATTAAATGCTTGGATAGAGAAAGACCACCTTCTTATGCCGTTCATGGATCAAATATTAGACCGACTTGCAGGTAAGTCTTGGTATTGTTTCCTTGATGGTTATTGGGGCTACAATCATATTTCTATAGATCCAAAATACCAAGAGAAGACCACATTCACTTGCCCTTATGAGACTTTTGCATTCAAACGGATGCCATTTGGATTGTTTAATGCTCCAGCGACCTTCCAGCGTTGTATGATGTCGATATTTTCTGAGATGGTGGAGGAAACTGTTGAGGTATTTATGGATGATTTCTCTGTGGTAGGTGACTCTTTTGATCGTTGTCTAGATCATTTGGCTGAGGTGCTTAAAAGGTGTGAAGAGTGCAATTTGGTGCTCAATTGGGAGAAGTGGTACTTCATGGTGAAAGAAGGGATAGTTTTGGCTCATCGAATCTTTGAGAAGGGTATTGAGGTTCATAGAGAAAAAATTGAGGTAATAGAAAAACATCCACCACCTATCTCTGTTAAAGCTGTTAGAAGTTTTCTTGGGCATGCAGGTTTCTATAGGAGGTTCATCACGGATTTTTCTAAAATTGCACATCCATTGTGCAAACTGGTAGAAAAGGATTACAAGTTTGATTTTGATGATGCTTGTCTGAGAGCATTTGGAGAGTTGAAGGAGAAGTTAGTTACTGCACCTATCATTATTTCACCGGATTGGGGACAACTGTTTGAGGTAATGTGTGATGCAAGTGGAGTGGCGCTTGGTGTGGTATTGGGACAGAGACGAGAGAAGATTCTTCATCCAATTTTACTATGCTAGCAAAGCTCAAAATGTGGCTCAAAAGAATTATACAGTGACTGAACTAGAGCTTCTTGCAGTGGTTTCTGCATTCAAGAAATTTCAATCCTACTTGCTTGGTACTAAGGTCATTGTGCATACTGACCATTCCGTATTGAGTTATTTGATGGCTAAGAAGGATGCAAAACTGAGGCTGATTAGATGGGTGTTGTTGCTGTAAGAGTTCGACTTTGTGGTGAAAAATAGAAAGGGGACAAAAAATCAGGTTGTTGATCACTTGTCTAGATTGGAGGAAGAAGCTATGCTCAAGCTTGGTCATAGGGTTGAAATTAATGATGCTTTTCCAGATGAACATGTATTGGATACTTCTCATGATCTGATTCCTTGGTTCGCAGACTTTGCTAACTACTCTGCAAGTGATCTGGTGCCACCTGATTTGTCTTTTCACCAAAGGAAAAAGTTTATGCATGATGTGAAGAAGTTCTTTTGGGATGAGCCTTACTTGTATCGTAGTTGTGCTGATGGGATTATTCGTCACTATGTTTCTGAGGTCGAGATGTTTAGTATACTAGAGGTGTGCCATTCATCGCCTGTTGGTGAGCATCATCGTGGTATTCGGACTGCGCATAAATCTTGCAGTGTGGTTATTACTGGCCTACCATCCACCAAGATGCTCATGAATTCGCCAAGTCTTGTGACCGTTGCAAAAGATAAAGAGGGATTTCAAAGAGGCAAGATCTTCCTATGAATCCTATATTGGTGATAGAGTTGTTCAATATATGAGGCATTGATTTTATGGGTCCATTTGTGAGTTCATAAGGGATGAAGTATATTCTTGTTGTGTTTCATTATGTGTCGAAGTGGGTAGAAGCAATTGTGCTTCTCAACAATTAAGGTAAAAGTGTCACCGCATTCTTGAAAAAGAATATCTTCTCTAGATTTGGTACACCTAGGGCGATTATAAGCGATGGCGGTTCCCACTTTTGCAATAAGTTGTTCAAAGCACTACTCGAGAAATATGGCGTCTGCCACAATGTGGCCACTCCTTACCACCCTCAGTCTAGTGGGCAAGTTGAAATGTCCAACAGAGAGATCAAACAGATTTTGACTAAGAATATGACTGCTAATAGAACTGATTGGTCAAGGAAACTTGATGATGCTCTATGGTCCTATCGCACCGCATTCAAAACTCCCATAGGTATGTCCCCCTACCAACTTGTGTATGGGAAGTCTTGCCATTTGCCGGTAGAGTTAGAGCATAATGCTATGTGGGCACTAAAGAAGCTAAATTTGGATTGAGGGGGCGCATGAAAACGGAGAATGAAACGCTTGAATGAGCTTGATGAGTTTCGCCTAAAAGCTTATGAAAGTTCAGCCTTGTACAAGGAGAATATGTAAAAGTATCATGATCCAAGGATTGGCAAGCGAGAATTTGTTGTGGGTGATCTTGTGCTTCTATTCAACTCTAGGTTGCGCTTGTTTCCGGGCAAGCTCAAATCCAAATGGACCGGGCTATTCCTAGTCACGCAAGTGCTCCCACATGGAGAGTTTGAGCTTGAGAACAATGAGGGCACAAGGTTCAAGGTAAATGGGCAAAGGATCAAGGTCTATCTGGGAAACGTAGAAAGTGTGCAAGAAGTTGTTGAGGCCTACTATCTTGATAAAGTCTGAGTATTCAAGAGGCCTGCGTCGTGCTGTGACGTTAAATCAAGCGCTGCTTGGGAGGCAACCCAAGATTCATAATCTAGCCAACTTTAGGTTTTCTTTTCGATGTGGTTGTTTTCTTTGTTTATTTGATTTTCTGTATTCCTTTAGATAGGTGTTTTATTTTTATTTTAGTGTTAACTAGATATAGCATAGGGGCCGTGTCTAAAAAATGTCCAGAAAACCCCAAATTCCTAAAATCCCTCCATCTTACCACTTTTCCCCCCATTGATTACTCCACATTCATCCCCTCATATCCTCAATTCCCTTTCCTCTCTCTCAAATCCATTCATCCCAAATTTCCCAAGAGGGTTCGTTGTCCGGTTTCGGTGCGACATGAGAAGTAGAAGTGTTGGAAGTCTAGAGTCGTCACACAATCACCCCATTTCCTTTGCTTGTAAGGTAATCAACATTCTCTTCACTTTGCATTTCCGATTCATTATTATTATAGAAAGTCAGGAATTGGGTCTTGACCTTGGGTAGTTGTTGTATGAAAATGTATGCTAAACTAAAATCATAAACACCCTTGCGACGATAGATAGTGATTGTGTAAGTCTTAGTAATGAAATAACTTAGTGAAATTATAGTCTAAATGTAAGTTTCGACTTAGGGTTCCTAATGTTGTATGAAATACATGTTGAAAAATGAGTAATTGGAACCCTTGGGATGGAAAACTAGCACAAATTGTGTTGAAATGCATGATTAGGCTAAGGTTAATTGTTTGAATGTGTAAAAATTGGTTTCGAATAGAAGCATGTCTAATACCTGGCATAGACCTGAACCACGAGACCCCGTCTATGGGCCGTAGGTCAGTCTACGGATCGTAGATCAGGTCCGTGGTTTGTGGCACAAGCAAATTCCACTAAGTGTGGAACCACGGATGTGGACTACGGTCCGTAGGTCAATATACAGACCGTTCTGCACATCCGTTGTTCGCATCAGAGCCCTACTTCTTCGGACCTCTTACCTACGGAGGGGATCCACAGACTGTAGGTACCCACCGTAAGTGGCCACTGAAGCCACTATCTGGAAAAAAAATTAGTTTTTGTTTTTATTAGTTCCTTGTTCTAAAAAAATTTTGAGTGTTTTTTTGGGTTATATTAGTGCTAATTCTCCTTCCACAGGTACCATGATCAAGAAGAAATATATAGCCGTCAAGGGTATCCAAATCAATGGCTCCAACTCATCAACTAACCGATGAGGATACCGATACTATGAAAGACCCCAAATATGTCCCCCGGAAGGACATCACCCACAGCACCCCGGGCTACTCAGAATCAGTCCAAGAAGGTGGTCCCCGTCGTAGTCACTGGCTCTCAGTCTGATGAAAAAGATACACTGATCGGGTCATCGGCTGGGTCTTCTTCCAATTCTGAGTCAGCATCTGCTGCAGGGTCTGCTTCTGAGTCCGCCACAGGCTGAAGTTCACATGGTCGGGCTGCCTCGTATGATGAAGCTACTAGTTTGGGGGAGGTTCCAGTGCCACCAAACACCAACCCGACTCCGGTTGCTGAGGAACCCAATAGGTGGTGTGTTGAGGGACAATGGCAAATCTACCAGGACACCAAGATTTTGAACTACAAGCACAAAATGGCCCGGCTTATTACAGAGAAGCGCAAAGTTGTTACCGGGAGCCTATACACTGTCAATTGTTTGAATGTGTAAAAATTGTTTGAATGTGTAAAAATTGGTTTCGAATAGAAGCATGTCTAATTCTTGACATAGACCTGAACCACAAGACTTCGTCTATGGGCCGTAGGTCAGTCTACGGATCGTAGATCAGGTCCGTGGTTTGTGGCACAAGCAAATTCCACTAAGTGTTGAATCACGGAAGTGGACTACGGTCCATAGGTCAATATACAGACTGTTCTGCACATCTGTGGTTCCCGTCAGAGCCCTACTTCTTGGGACCTCTGACCTACGGAAGGGATCCACAGACCGAAGGTGTCCACTAAAGCCATTATCTGGAAAAAAAATTAGTTTTTGCTTTTATTAGTTCCTTGTTCTAAAAAAAATTCGATTCTTTTTTTGGGTTATATTAGTGCTAATTCTCCCTCCACAGGTACCATGATCAAGAAGAAATCTATAGCCGTCAAGGGTAGATCCAATTCAATGGCTCCAACCTGTAGACTAATTGACGAGGATACCGATGATGTGAAAGAGCCCGAATATGTACCCCCACTGGAAGAACATCACCCACAGCACCCCGAGCTACTCGGAATCAGTCCAAGAAGGTGGTCGCCGACGTAGTCACTGCCTCTCAGTCTGATGAGGAGGATACACTGATCGGGTCACCGACTGGGTTTGCTTCCGGTTCTGAGTCAGCATCTGCTGCAGGGTCAGCTTCTGAGTCCGCCACAGGCTGATGTTCACATGGTCGGGCAGCCTCGTCTGATGAGGCTACTAGTTTGGGGGAGATTCCAGTGCCACCAAACACCGACCTGACTACGGTTGATGAGGAACCCAATAGGTGGTGTGTTGAGGGACAATGGCAAATCTACCAGGATGCCAAGATTTTGAACGACAAGGGCAAAATGGCCCGGCTTATTACAGAGAAGCGCAGAGTTCTTAAGGGGAGCCTACACACTGTGCCCGACATCCACCAGCTCTTTCAACATCATAACTTTGAATGGATGGGAAAGAAACTCGGATCATATAGCAAGGACATTGTGAGGGAGTTCTATGCTTCCTACGCAACAACTCTTCGAGGTTCTATTCACCGGAATGATAACCCCAGAGCCCAGACACTACTCAAGGCTACACTAGTGCGCAAGTTTTCTGTGAATCTATTTGAGAACACCATCCGCCAGTTCTTCTACGGCCCGGGCCACACTCGGGCACTAAACACAACCAAATTTGACTATAGATGGGATATTGTGCGGGGAGGGGAGTTCCAGTAGAGTGCCGATAAAAGGGAGTCTGTCTTACTATGGCTAGCTCCTTATAAGGCTACTGACGGAGAGCAAGCCGAGTGGGTCACCACTGCAGGTTTAAGCATAAAGAAGGCCACTCTCACATTTGTGGCTATGTTTTTCTGGCTGTCGGTACAAAATTAGCTTTTGCCCAAAAAGGCTGATAATGCACTCACTTGGGACTGCGTGGTAATGTAGCAACATTGGTTGCGGGGTTTGAAATTAATTTTGCCCGCATAATCATTGTGGAGATTCATGAGAGGGCTTTCAAGGCCTCCACCACTTACCCTTTTCCTTGCCTCATCTTTCAGTTATGCAGGGACGTTGGAGTGCCGATATGGCATTGTGACAAGTTGATCTGGGCAACGGGGACCCTAGATATAGGCCTGATTCGGGATGACGCAAATATGGCTGCACCACGCCGAGAGCCGCAGGTCGTTGTACCTACATTGGGAGCATATTTAGTAGATGATATTGATCAGATGCAGGGTGATGCCCCTATCCCTCCAGCCCACACTGATGATGCCTCGGGGATCTCCTCTCAGGCTGCCAGTCGGGCTCCTAGCTCGTCCAGAGCCACCCTACCTTTTGGAGCTGTTGTTGCACGCTTGGCTCTATTTCAGAAATTTGAGGCACAGATGGCCATACTACTTCATCATGGGAAGCCATGGATGCAGAAGTCTAATGCAGAGTCCGAAGCTAGAATGGAGCGGAAGATGGAGACCATGATGGGCAAGAAGGTCCAGGCCGTTCATAAGCTCCTGGATGCCTTCGAGTTGAAAGTACTCGAGTGACCAGCCCTTGCTACATGTCTGTCCTCTTTCCGTATTGAGTTAGATAGTCTCCGGGCTGACCTTGATGCCATCATTGCCATACCTACAGATGAGCTAGAGTCTGCACATAATGTTTTAGCTGATGATACAATGCTTGGTGCTTGATTCAGCGAGGACATAGCACAGCCCGAGCCTACCTATGCTCGAGGGAAGAGGCACCGTTCTAGTCACATTTCTGACACAACTGTAAATGCCCGAGCTAGGAAGTAGGAACGCCAGCAGAATAAGCAAGCTAGGAGAGCCTCCATTGTGGATGAGAACCTGCGCCAGTAGAAGGTTCATGAGAGTGCTCTTGGAGTTTTACGCCCATTACTAAGGCTGATGATGTTGTGCGAGAGGATGTGAGCACCACTGATGGTGCGGTGAGAGTGATTGAGAGCACTACTGAGGGTGCGGTGAGAGTGATTGATAGCACTATTGAGGATGTTGTAGTAGATGATGTGGGCTGATGTGGGTTGCCCGAGTTTTACGCCCGTTACTAAGGCTGGTGATGTTGTGCGAGAGGATGTGAGCACCACTGATGGTGCGGTGAGAGTGATTGAGAGCACTACTGAGGGTGCAGTGAGAGTGATTGATAGCACTATTGAGGATGTTGTAGTAGATGATGTGGGCACTACAGAAGGTGACCCAAGTGTTGTTCCAGCGGGCTCCGGGAAACCAGACCCTCTCGCTTGTTAATAAGTCTTCGACGCTATGCACCACAAGTTTGCTTCTCCCAATTCCTTTGATCTCTACTTTTTCTGCATTGGGGACAATTGTACTCTATTTTGTTGGGAGTGTGGTAAATGGATTGTGAGTTATAGGGTGAAGCCTGAGTAACCCAACTCAAAATCCTCTCTTGGGGTTTTCTTGCTTGTGTTCTTTTTCCCCGAGTACCTATTTCAATTCCTGTTAAATCGGCATTTGTTAGGATTGTATGTGTAGAAGTATTAGAAAGAATAAAGCATGATGGCATAATAAAAGAATGAAAAATGATACCCGTCCAAAATTCTTGATATGTGCCAAAATCTGGAGGCTAGAATGAGTTGAATGTGTTGGCTCTGGGTATGACATGATAAAGAACCAACTTGATCTCATGACTTTACCTAAAACTTGAACTGGGTAATCTGATAATCTGATAATGAAACTTTGTGCCAAGAGTGTGTAAGAATGGTTGATTGATCAAACAGTTTTGTGCCAATCTAGAACTTGTCCGGTTAGTCCATCTAAGATAATCTAGGCTTGGAGTTAGGAAGTGATCATAGGCCCTTGTTCATATAAGTCCACTAATTATCTAAAAGAATCCAACCAATTGAAATAAATGTTCCATTTGATCCAAATGCTTTGAACCTGAAATAGACCAGTTATTTCTAAACCCCTAACTCACCTCCCTTAATCTATTTTTTTGGCCCCAGTCCCTCCTTGGACATGCGCACCTTGACTTAGGCCAAAAGCCTAAGTTGTGGGTGGCTAATGCAAAAAGTGACCTCAATCTTGGCCCTGGTCGAGACATCGGTTATTGTGCACCTCAACGAATGGAAAATCCATAAGTGGAGGTGGCTATGAAAGAGGAAACCGAAAGAAAAGTGGGTATGAAAAGAGTTTGGTGTTGAGAAAGGAATAAAATAAATTAAAAAGAGGATGTGACTTTGTTCCAAAGAAACAAAAGATGATGAATGAAAGAGTTGTAAAATAAAATGCTAGAAAAAGAATAAAGTGAAAAATAAAAAGATACAAAGTCTAAAAGTCACATCCATGGTTGAAAAGAGTCAACGGAAACAAGGAAAAGAGATAGGATGTCAAAAATAGGGTAAAAAGAGGTAAAAATTCTAATGTAATGTCAAGGAGGGCAGAAAGTCTTTAAAAAGTACCCAAATGTACCACACCTGACCCTGATCATATGTTACAAGCCAAGAAAGTCTTATAGTGATCCTAGCAACTAGTTTGGAGAGTCTAAGCAGTGAAAATAAGGGCAAGCTTATGGTATTGAGCACTAACTGTACTTGAAATTACTTCAGAGCGTGAGTGTTGAATGAATCTTTATACTCAAAATCGTAATCATTGTGTGAAAAAGGGATTTCATTTGAAGTAAGGGCACTAGTTACATTGTCGGAAAGTTGGTACCTTAGTGATGGAAAAACAGTGTATGTTGTGTGTTGATTGGTCGATCTTTGTCATTTTTTTATCCACATGAGTTAGCTAGTTGAGTCTAAGAGAAAAGATTTGCACTCAAAAACAGAGTCGGGATAGAGAGCCATGTGATTTCTTGTGCTTGAATGCTTGCTTCTATACGAATGTCGTTAAGAGTCTTAGTTCGTTGCTTGAGAACAAAAAATGAAATTAAGTGAGGGTTGATATTTAGAATTGTCTAATCACGTAATCAATGACACAACTTCTAGTACGAGTGTCTACGATCGTGTGATAGTATATTAGCCCAACCAAGGGTTGGGGTCGTGTCCCAAGGGAGCGGTTTTGAGAATTAATAGATAAATAAAATTTAGTTCTAGTTAGTAAACTATTAAAAACATTGTAAATTAAAGAGGGTGACACGGAAGTGTCAAATATCGATGGGATTTTTTGTCACTAGTAAGTAAAAACAACAAAAACAATAAAGAAATCAAGTATGGGGAAGAGTTCTTGGGGTGTGACTGCAATACAAGTTGAGATAAATAGTTGGGTACATGCTTTCGATAGGAAATTTGCAAGATAATAGTGACTAGGCTAAGCTTTAGATGGAAATAAGTTCCCTCTCGGGCAACT
>JAJOOO010007357.1:0-32445 GCA_029582685.1 Solanum piurae
CCATACTATCACTTCTATGAAATCCTCACCTACCAGTTCCGCTACGAAAGTTTCTCTCTCCCCCACTACTTTTTCTTCAAATTACTCTTATGAAAAGAACCTAGCGTCAACGATTCAAAATAAAATTATCAATGAAAGAAGATATAGGTCCTGATTTTTCAATGGAGGATAAAATGAAACATATTATTATTGCTAATGAGTTGAATATGCTATGCTTCCTTGTCTAGCGGTTAACGGTCCATAATCAATGTGAACTTTTTAAATTTATTTTTCATACAAAAAATAATATTTGATCTTATTGCTCAAATTTCTCTACGTAAAATAAAATAAATGGAACAATAAAATTGGTCTATTTCAAAATTAATTTTTTTTTAAAAAGTTGCAAATCTACTATTTTATAAATTTTAATTTTTAAAAAATTATAAACAAATTCTCTTCAACAAAATCGTTGGAGTACAAAATTTGGAATCAAAATAGGTGAGTAAAGAACTTTATGAGGACCTCCGTAATGAGTTGGGGAAGCATTACGTACATTCCCACCTTTTTTTCAGGCATATTTTTGCATTTACCAACCAACTTTTAGGAATTGCCAGACTTTTTCAGTTTTTCGTGTATATTAGCCCATGGATTTGGCGCCTTGGAGCACCGAAATTGTTTTTTTTTTTTTTAAATTATGAGGACCTCCGTAATGAGTTGGGGAAATATTACGTACAATCCCATCATTTTTTCAGGCATATTTTCGCATGTACCAGTCAATTGTTAGGAATTACCCAACTTTCTCGGTTTTTCGTGTGTATTAGCCCATGGATCTGGCACCTCGAAGCACCCAATTTGTTTATCTTAAAAACTTTATGATGAACTCCGTAATGAGTTGGGGAAGCATTATGTATAGTCCCAACATTTTTTTCAAACATATTTTCGCATTTACCAACCAACTTTTAGGAACTACCCGATTTTCTTGATTTTTCTTGTGTATTAGCCCATGGATCTTGCGCCTCGGAGCACCCAATTTTTTTTCTCTAAAAATACTTTATGAGGAGCTCTGTAATGAGTTGGGGAAGTATTATGTACAGTCCCACAATTTTTTCAGGCATATTTTCGCATTTACCAGCCAACTTTTAGGAATTACCCCACTTTTTTTTCATGTGTATTAGCCCATGAATCTGGTGCCTTGGAGCACCCAAAAAAAAATTCTAATTTTTTTTATGAAGACCTCCGTAATGAATCGAGGAAGTATTACGTACAGTCTCATCATTATTTTCAGGTATATTTGTGCACCTGACCACCATGCTTTGTGCACCACAACACGTCGAGTCGGCAACATGCGAATACCCAACCTATGCAAAAATCAAAAGGGAGTTAACATTAGTTCACGCTTCATGCATAACAATGTTTTGTTGGGCCAGCCACATCTATTTTCATCGCCTTTTCCTAGGTTTGAACCCACATTATTGAGGTAAAAAAATAATAGAAGCTAAACCAACAAGCAATTGTCATGTAATTATTTAATGGACATTTTTATTATTTATATTGTCCGCTAATACTATGTACCTCGTTTTCTACAATTGATTATTCAATGTTAAAATTGACATTCACATTCGCATTACCAAGATATTTCGAACTCAAAATCCATTTTTGTTTCATTAGATTTTTACTAAAAAGAAATAAAATCCTCAGCCAAATTGGGGAAAATTGAAAAATGGATGGGTTAAAAGGCGTTTCTCAGATAATCGGCTCTTTCAAACCACCTTTCGGTTGGTTGGTCACATAGATCTCGAAAAAATACTCAAATTCAAAGAATAAATCGCCTGAAACAGATATATGAGCCCAAAGTTATGATTATTTGAAGCTTCACCATTTTACAACTACTTTTTCTAGTTCCACTCCTTAATTTGGGTTGCCTTTTTATCTTATTGAATTTTTATCTATATAGAAGAATAGTTTCATCGTTATTTTTTTAAAATTAATTTTAAATTATTATTTTTAAATTGAAAAGTGAGGCACGTAAACCTCATTTATTAAAATAATTGAAAATAGCGCAAATGTATTAATTTAGTGACCATGATCGACTAGTTCTTGCAAATTTATTTAGATATTTTTATATTAAATAATTATAAATATAATTCATGTGTGACTTTCTTAAACCTATTACAATATTCTTCGCCTTGTTTTGTTTCTTTAATTAATTTGACATGAATCCATTAAAGTTTCAAACACTGAAGTAGATGAAGTTCAAAAGCTCACAAGAAGTATACAATCATCGCACCTGGTGTCTTATGGGGAAAATGCTTGAGATTTTATTGCTTTATCACACAAATTTTTAATGGACTTGTACTTTTTTCATGTTTGACTTGAAGGGAACGTCGTCTCTGTTGCTCGGACTCTTCAAAATTGTCAACGTGTGTGTCAGATTTGCCAAAAGTCGTACATTTTTGGAGAATCCAACACAAGGTGCGTGTCAAATTTGCCAAAAATAGTACTCCCTCTGTCCCAATTTATGTGACACATTTCGCTTTTCGAGAGTCAAACAGTTTGAGTTTGACCGAGAATTTGCTCATGAAATCTTCAAAAATTTTAAAATGAAATTTATATATTTATAAACTACATAAAAAGTACTATAAGTCACAATAATTGATAATTCAAAACATTTAAAAGATATATGAAAAATTTACGGTCAAAGATAAACTTGTTTGAATCTCGAAATCCGAACTATGTCATATAAATTGGGACAGAGGGAGTATATTTTTGGAGAATCTAACACAGGTGCATGTGACATCAAAAGTTAAGAGTCCGTGCAACTAAGAACTTTGTAGGCCCATTGAAATATGGAAGGTAAATAAAGTGAGAGGATTGAACAAGTACAAAGCTATTAGTTTGTGATCACAACATGAGCCTATTGCGCATGCACTCATGAGAAGACATATGAGAAGGAAGATAAGTAGGAACATATGTAAGCTTTCTATCAACTATTCAAGAACAACTATTTGTAAATAGATTTTGTGATATGAACTAAATGAAGCATAGTTATTGAAGTTAATCTTATAGTGATAATCTTATTGTAATTTGGTTTTCTCTTGGGTAGTAGAGTACTAGTATATTGTATACTATAACTTGGTGGATTCATAAGCGAGGTTAATATTTATTTACTTTTGTTTATTATTTGATCGAAGTTTCAAACTTAAAAATGGGGTTGATTTAGAAGAGTTCTTCATAAGTTCACTATGACCATGGTCAAAGAGATACCAGATCCTTGTATGGTAAGCAAGACATGCACACATGCACATACATGCAATAAAAGAGGGAGAGAGAGACAATAATCATGAAGATACAAAGACACAACGAGGTCTGGAGCTTATGCTATTTTTTATGTCAATGATTCTATTCATTTAGGAGATGATTTGGTGCACTAATGATATGGTGATTTCATAGTATACAATTTTTTTCTTTGTGGAATCTTTTTCCCACTAGAGGTAATGAAAAGAAATCTAGAAAGGATTTCCACCTATAGGTGGTGACTTGGTTCAAGGTTGGCAAACAATTGTGTAGGTGTTAGGGGTTTGTCTACAGATGCTTTAGTGAGAAATGTTGTTACAAGAGGAGGACAATGGGAAAATAATGGACTACCATGTTAAATTTTCTTGGGAGGAGAGCATGGAGGTAATGTTTAATTCTAACATTGTGTTCTTACTTACATGTTACAATATTTGGAGGTACAAAATTGTTACTGTTGGGTTGAGATTTTAAAATTGAAATTTATGTCCAATTGTAAATACATGAATTTGCCAAAATACAATTATCACTCTTTCTTCTGAGAACATTCACAAATTCATGTTTTGAGCTTCCCTCAAGCAGAACTCACAGGTCACATCATGCATTCCACAACTCTCGATTTTTCAGATCTTTGCATGCAGTTGGTGTACCTGTTCATCATTCCTATCCACTTCTTAATGATGGAATCAATGTGTCCTACTGCTCGTTCCAAGACCAAACGAAGTTTCCAGAAAGCTCTTCTTCCTTTCTTTGCATTTTTGGACAAATAAACTTTTCTTGATTTCGAGTCAATCATATCTTCTGCTTTGTATGCTAGTTCTGCAATTTCAATTTCCAAGCTTGTTAATGCCTCAAGATGGTCAAGTTAATTTCCGTGGTTTCTCCAGGACATCCCTCAACGAATCAAGCTTATGTCCAGTAAGTTCCATTGATTTATGGGTGTATGGTTCTCATAAGACAAGTAATAGCAATATAAGTCATATGATCCCTTTTTCTCTCTTAGTGTGATAAAAATAGGGAGTTTCTGCACAGGAAGAAGCAGAATATGTCTTAGTATGAAAATGAACAAATTGCCAAGTTGTGTATTTTCACAATTTTGAAAAGAAAAAGTACAAAAATCTTTCTTTTAATTATTTCCTGAGACAAGTTAACTTCCACCACATTTCCAGCATTCTGCTCTAGTCTCTATCAACCAGCTCTAGTTTTAGTTTTACACTTACTAATTCGGATAGTCGAACATACAGTATTTAATTTTCTGCTAAAGCCTCTGCGTTGGCCAAGAAAAGTGACCCAAGCTTGTTCATTTTGTTTCTATTTTTCTGGTTATTCACACAACAAAGCACGGTTGGCAAATGGCAGAGGCGAAGCCAAAATTTGAAATTTAAGGCACAACTGTGATTATATCTGAATTATTCCTGCAACTTTTAAGAGATAGTCGTGATAACAATTGGCTCTCCAGTACCAAATATCCAAATAATTAAGTAGCAAGACCTTCATCAATGACTACCAAGTATCTCCTGCCTTTTAGAAGCTTTTGAAGTCGGTCTTCTAGTTGTCCGTCATCGAAGAGAGAAGGCCTAGAAGTACATTTCTCATACAATACCTTTTGCACGAATGTCAAAGCGACATATAATGAATAAATCAGTATGATTGTTGTTACCTTGAAAGAGATAAATGTTGACTAATCTCACCAATATTGAACTTAGTAAAATAAAATTATTGAAAAGTCTTATTCAGAAATGCACATAGAATATTGAGATTACACAAAGGGATATATATAAAAGACCAAGGACAATATAAAAAGTCTTGATTATCTTTCTTAAAGTGGATTCCAATTCATAGATATATTAGACTAATGGTTTATTACGTCCAATAATTAACCTTAATAGTCATGAAGAAACAAGTTTTTTTAGCCGTCTGCTTAACCATAGTAGTTCTGATGTATTATAACATAAATAATTCACCAACACACCCAATGCAAAATGGGGTCTGGAATACTTATAGTGTACACAAACTTTACCAACACGCCGAGCGTACATATCACCCAAAATCTATGGATTATAACATAAAAAAAATGGAAAAATCTCTATTTCCCATTTCGGGCCTAGTTTGAACTTGAAAATGTCAATGTTTTCCCCCATCGAACCTACACACGCCATTAAATATAGGTCATCATGGAAGCCCAGAAAAATTTTGGTCAAAAAACTGTCGGGCGCACATATCACCCAAAATTCATGGACTATAAGACAGGAAAAATGAAAAACCCTTATTTCCCGTTTCGAGCCTAGTTTGAACTTGAAAATACCAACGTTTACCCCACTGAACCAACACACGTCATTAAAAAGGTCGTCACGGTAGCCCACAAAAAAATTTGGCCAAAAAACCGTCGGGCACACATATCACCCAAAATTCATGGACTACACATGAAAAATGAAAAAATCTCAATTTTCCATTTCGGGCCTCGTTTGAACTTGAAAGCGTCAACATTTGCCCCTCACCAACGCACGCCATTAAATAGGTCGTCACGAACGCCCACACAAAATTCCAATAAAAAAATCGCCGGGCACACATATCACTCAAAATCCATGAACTAATAACACACGAAAATGAAAAAATCCCTATTTTCTGTTCGGGCCTCATTTGAACCTGAAAATGCCAACGTTAGCCCCTCTGAACCAACACACGCCATTAAATAGGTCGTCACGGACGCACAAAAAAAGTTTGACCAAAAAGCCGTCAGGCGCATACATCACCAAAATCCATATACTATAATGCACGAAAAATGAAAACATTTATATTTTTCATTCCGAGCCTCGTTTGAACTTGAAAATGTCGATGTTTGCCCCTACGAACCAACGCACACCATTTAATAGATTGTCACGGACGCCCATAAAATATTTTGACAAAAAATCATGCATTCTTACATTAATATTATATAAAAAATTATATTTCGTTCCCTATGAACTTCAACCAAGATATTAATTCCATTAGAGATTGGTCAACTCTTTGGGGAATAGCTCTTAATTTTAATCACAATTTCAAAATGACACCCAACGAACCCCAATCAGCAAAGTGTCAAAAGTTTCAACAAATCACAAAATTGATTTATGAGTTTTCAAACTTTTAAAACATTCAAAAATAGAGTTTTATTTTTTTTTACTTTAATTCTTTCGATAATATTTAAATATGTAATGACAAACATGAATATCACTTTCAATCAGTTTCTTAGCATCCAAAAATGAAAATCATAATCACAAAACAAAGGATCATTATATATTGTCTTTTTCCTAGATATTTTAAATTATATATACAAATACACCTAAATTGGATTAAAAGTGAAAACATATACTCATTTTTTTAAATAACAAGTTTAAAAAGGTTTATTGGTCGATTTTTTTGCCTTCAATAATATTTAAATATGTAATGAAAAACATGAATATCACTTAAAATGTTTTCAGGGTAAAAAATATCCTTGAATTAGTTGAAAAGTTTAAATATACCCCTCATTCACTTATTGGGCTAAAATCCGGGGACCTCAATCACTTTTTTGGTTCATTTCTCCCCTTAAATCTAACAACCTTTTTTATAAAAAAAATATTATTATTATTATTTATTATGTGACATTTTTTTATTGGATAAAATTAAACTCCAACTTGTTTAATTTTTTCTCCTATCCATTCCAACTCATTATAATGGGTCATAACCCAAACCCAATTAGAAGACCCATTAAAAAGATAAATTTATCATTCTTTCTCCTTTAAGCTTAACAAGAAGAAAATGATTGGCAATTCTGCAAAATAAATAGTTGTTTAGGTTGCAACTATTTTTGAACCCGGCTGCTGCTGCTGGCAATAATAAGACTTTAAAAACTATTGCGAAGAAGAAGAACTACATAGGAGTAAGACAGAGACCAAGAAGAGCAGCCAGAGTATGGCCTAGAACATTTCTCATTTGCAGATTACATATCAATTCAACAAAAGAATAATACTACAATTGCAGCAACAACAACACCAGTCGATGTAATTACAACAAAAAATTTATACAGAAGAAGAGTTATGGGATCAATTGATGATATCGGACAATGATATTCAAGATTGCTTGAAGATGATAAGTTTTAATGGATAATCTTCTGATTTTGCTAATGGCTATACTGCTCATAGCTTCTGATCACTTTCGGTTAAAATCAAGAATTGAAAAAGGAAATTTAAAGATATTTTAGGACAAAAAACAAAAGAAAAAGAAATTTGCATGCCCATTTAGTTTTGGTAGTATTAAATTTGTTTACCCTATCTTTGATATGAAGAAAGAGATTTGTAATGTTCACTAACCCAATTCACTACTTGCTTTTTATGGGTCTTTTATTGGGTTTGGGTCATGGGGCATTGGAATGGATTGAAGGGGGATAGGAAAAAATGAAATGGGTTAGAATTTAATCTTGTCCAATAAGATGTCACGTAATAAATAATAATGATAGTTTTTTTAAAAAAAAAAGGTTGTTAGACTTAAGGGTCGAAATGGACCAAAGAGGTGGATTGGGGTATTTTTAGCCCAATAGGTGAATTAGGGGTATATTTAAATCTTTTTAAATAGTTAAAGGATATTTTTGATCATTTTCCGATTTTTCTTTTTAAAATAAGCATAAAGGAAAGAAAGTATACAACAAAGATTCCATTAAAACCACAAAAACTATATGTAGTGTGAAAATGCAATAAAGAAGTCGATGAATTACACGTAGAGAAAGAAAAAAAAAATTACACTACGCAAAAGAAAAGAAGGTTACAATAAAATAAAATAAAACAAAACAAAAATTGAATTTGAATTCATGTCAGTACCTTGTTAGAATTTTAAAAACTCGAGCTCTCTATTTTAAAGTGGATGAATCATTATCGATCCATTCCCATCACGATTCTTGGTAGTGTGTAAAAATATTTTCAGTTGCATCCTCATTGATGTTGACGTGGCAATGTATTATTGATCCAATCATCATCCATAACCAAATTCTCAGAAGTCTCCATATTATTAGATATAGAAGAACTTATAGTATTTCCTAGTCCATGAAAAAATAAAGGGCAAAAGGGTTTGGTGGACCCTTGTACTTGTATGCGTTTGTATTATGAATCCTTCTACTTAACCCTTTACCAACTAAACCCCTAAACTCAATCAAAAAATGATTGTTAAACCCCTCTTACCATGTGTATAGCTCGCTCTCCCTTGAATAGATGACATGTCAAATCCATGTCACTTAAATTAATACCACGTCATAATTATCTATATTAACTATTTTTAAAAATTATTAATTTATTCTTTAAAGTAAATTTTGGGTCTCCACTCGTCCTCTACCTGATCCAGCCGTGAAATGTCCAAAATTCGCCGGAGAAAGCTGCCACAGCCACCACTCCTTTTGCCGGCGAGACCACAAATACTTTCTCCCTCACACGTCTCTATCTCCGTCGATCACCTTCTACATTTTCCTTTCATTTTTCTCCAGCCTCCACAAATCTAAGTCGCCGCACCACAACTCCGGCGGCCAAACCTCTTTACCCGTCGTGACCAGCTCACTCGCCTCGTTCTCCCCTTCACTATCTTTCTTTCTCTGCTGATCCCCTGCAAAACACCAAGGACCGCCTATCATTGCCGCCTCCCTCGAACCAGCAAGAGACTCCTTGCCGTCTCCATCGAACCAGCATGCCTTGGGATTCCTTGCCGCCTCCGGCGTATAGATCGTCTAAAGAAAATGAAAGAAAAAAAAGGGTTGAGCAAGGATGGGGATGCCTGGAAAAGTAGGCAGGTGGGGTGAAGAAGCAGGGTTTTTTAATTTTTAAATTAATTATTTTATTCTTTTATAATTTTAATATTTTTTAATTTTAAATATGGTGTACACTTGCCTTAACACGCGTGTATTCACGCTCTCTAGCCAACTCAGCCATCTTAATGCCACATAAGCATGGTCAATGATCAGAGGGATTTAGTATATTAATTATTATTGAGTTTAAGGGTCCAGTTGATAACAAGTTAAGTAGAAGGGTTCATAATACAAACGCATACAAGTATAAGGGTCCATCAAACCCTTTTGCCAAAAATAAAGTGTCACCAATTTGTACTTGCTGCTGATTTGATTGTACTTGCTGCTGATTTGGTTGTACTTGCTGCTGAAACTGTATATTGTATGCACTAGGTATCACAAAATTAATATTCCTGGGCCCGAAAACTAAATGGGCCCTTTGATTTCCGATAAATTGTTGACCCATGGCCCGGAAATTTCTAGTGTCTGTATTGAACGGGGGTATTGAATACCGTTGTTGGGGTTGGCCGCGAAGCTCGTGTTCTTCTCGGCCTAGAGTTACGGCCCGACGGGCCGTGATGATAAGGCAAATTAAGAGGATTAGTGGAGGTCATGGTGGTGGTCTAGAGGATGTGTTGATATATTTGTACCCAATCAGTGGTATTTGGCATGTTGTCACTCACTCATGGATACAAAATATTAATTAGTTGAAGGAAGAATTAAAGTGAGCTAATATATAGCCTTTGAACTTAGAAACTTTGGTATATAAAAATAAAATAATAATAATTGGAAAATAATCAAAATTTATAGATAATACTTTTTTATTTCCTAGTCATGAGTAAATGACTTGTATTATGGGGCGTATCTCCCCCTCCTCCCAAAAAAAAAAATTCTCTTGACTAAAGACTTACACACTTATAAAGTATTTATTTTGAGATTCCGACTAATTTAAATTTATGGTATTTGAGAAATATTAAATGAAAACGTTATTTATAACTTGAACTTGATATTTCTTATTAAACATAGAAAACTGATTAATCATATTTATTGCATCATACACCCTGATCAGAGGTGGTAAATATTCTTTAGAGTAGTATTCTTGGTATATAGTGACTATTCTTATTATCTTAAAAAAAAAATCAAGAATACATATATATACACTGTGAAATTAATAAATGACAGTTTAGTGATCAAGAAATCAAAATTTTAGTAGTCATATGATTTTATACCTGAGTCACATTTTTTTATTTGATTGGATCATTATTTTCATATAAAGATAAAGGAAATCCCATTATAATATTACTGTACTTTGAATATTCAAGAGTGGGAATTGAATTAGTGGTAGGCTGCCAAGGAAGCAAAGCTTCTGGAAGCAGTACTTAATTAAAGTTATTGCGCGTTCGGACATAAAAATTTGTTAAATTTAAAAGTAAAATAGTAATATTTATTTTTAAAATTTAAAATGATATTTTAAAATTAAAGTTACTTTCACATAAATAATTTCAAATTTCAAAAAGTTCTAATAATTTTATTTTTATTTTTATGAAAAAAATAAATCTACAAACAACCAAGCACTAATTGGTGTGTATGAATGGTGAGAAAAGACTCATTTATATCATCCGTTAAAAGTTTGGCTCAGCTAAGTCATTTCTATTTGAGAAAAGGCTCTTCATCCTACTATTTTGTCAACTGAAATGACAAAATTACAATTCATGATACCTTGCTCAGAAGACAAATAAGATTTAGAAAATAAGAATAGAATTTCTATCTAAACTCTAGAACCTCTTTTATATGATTATAGATAAACATGTAATTTTAATACCATCTTATTGATTATCACGATCAGTTTAATCATAAGTTAACCAAAATCTAACAATTGGAAACCAAACCGGTAGTTCAATAAAAGAATTTACAAAAATATTTAAAAATCGCTAACCCAATAATCCGATATCAATGAATCAATAGCATTTTTTCTATTCGATTTATTAATTAAATCTGTTTCTGTACACCCAATCAACCGTGATGTTCATTTCTAACATATTTAAAAATAATTATATTTTTTATATTTAAAAATAAATTTAATTTAATTTTTTTATTAAAAATTTAATAAAATAATTTATAAGTATACAAATATTTATAATTAATTCAAAATCATGAGTTTTAAAAGTCTTTCGGAGAATTTTGTTCCTCGTCGTTGTCAATCATCACTGTATTTTGACTACTATGAGTGCGTGGTAGGTGGTTACAAATATGACTTATAATTTGATCCTAATGACTTATGAGTTTTGTAAAAAAATATAGTAATAAATAATAATAATAATAATAATAATAATAATAATAATAATAAATAAATAAACAAATAATAAATAACCTTTTGAACCTATAAACTATATACTACTACTAAAAGGTCTCTTGTAACTGAACTAACCTTTTGTACCTATAAACTATATACTACTATTTTCTTGGAATTGTGTTTTATTGGCTTATTCACACGTTTATACTTTTATTTTTCGAACACATGAATGAAATCATGAATCCACCACCGTAGGGAACGTCCAAGAATGAAGCCACGTGTAAGCCCTTTGGTGATTTTACATTTTTTCTCTACTATGCTATATAATCAAATCAAATAAAGGGCTCCAATGCATGTCTCCCACTTCTTTTATTATATACTAGTCGCACGATACATGCATAATCAACTACTAAAGGATTGTGATCTTCCCCTAATTATAATAGAAGCTAAATCACTAATGAGATACTAAGATATGGAATATCAATAAAGAGATATCCTAATATCAATCAAGAGGTATCACTAATATGCCCCCGCAAGATGGTAGATCGGTCTGATATACCAATCTTGGACCTTAATGCTTCGAATGGAGCTTTTGGAAGTGGCTTGGTAAGAAGATCAGCCAGCTGATCTCGGGATGAAACATGAGAAATACGCAGCAGACCTTGTTGGCAGAGATTTCGAACAAAATGACAGTCAATCTTGATGTGCTTCATTTGAAGTGAAAAACTGGTTTAGCACACACATAGGTAGCACCAAGATTATCACAATAGATAACTGGCGGTTCCTTGAGAAAAATAGATAACTCCTGAAGCAAATTATGGACCCAACAAATTTCAGCTGATGATGAAGCAATAACACGATATTCAGCTTCTATGGACAAGCGAGCAACAACTCTTTGCTTCTTAGAGCTCCATGAGATCAGATTGGAGCCTAGAAACATAATGTATGTTGTAGTAGAGGAGCGATCATCACGATTACCTGCCCAGTCTGAGTCAGAGAAGGGGTGCAAATTTAGTGGCTTGCCTTTGCGAAGAAACAGTCCATTAGCATATGTGCCAGCAAGATAATGAAGAACTCGTTTGACCATAGCCCAATGTGTAGTTATTGGGGCACTTGTAAACTGAGACAATTTGCTTACAACAAAGGCAACATCCGGTTTGGTAAGATGAAGATATTGTAAACTTCCAACTATACTATGATATTCTTTGGGATCCTCAAGTAAAGAGCCATCACTACTCATGGGAAAAGATCCACTTGCCATTGGAGTGCGCATGGGATTAGCTTCAACCATGTTGGCTCGGTCTAAGATCTCATAGATATACTTTTGCTGGCTTAAGAAAATTCCAGAAGATGAGTGAATAACTTGAACATCCAAGAAGAAATTCAAATCACCAAGATCTTTAATAGAAAAACGATTAGCAAGACACCTAATAAAATCTTCTACTAAACTTTGATGATTACTCGTGATAATTAGATCATCAACATAGACAATGAGATAAAGCATAACTCCATATTTAGCATATATAAACAAGCAGTGATCTGACTGAGAGTGGAAAAATCCATATAAAATAAGATAGGATTTGAGTTCCTCATACCCTGTTCGCGGAGCTTGTTTAAGCCCATAAATTGCTTTGTGAAGCCGACAAACATGAGTGGGATATGTCTCATTCACAAAACCATGAGGTTGAGATATATAAACCTCTTTCGATAGAGTACCGTGCAAGAAGACGTTGTTAACATCTAATTGACGAAGTAACCAGTTAAATATGGCAGGCAATGAGAGAATAACACACACTGTGGTATGCTTTGCTACTGGAGAATATGTTTCACCATAATCAACACTTGAACGCTGCAAGAAACCTTTAGCAACAAGTCAGGCTTTATAACGACTAATACTTCCATCTGAGTTGTATTTAACTCGAAAAACCCACTTAGACCCTACGGGTTTAGCTTGAGGATTTGCAGGTACAAGAGACCATGTGCCTTGACTCTTAAGAGCTGATAAATCTTCATTCATGGCAGCACGCCATTTAGGATCTTTTAATGCTTGACTAACACTCCTAGGCTCAATAGGTTTGGGTATTGAACTGAACAAAACCAAGGATCTGGTAGGCTTGGATTTACAATGGAAATTTGAGGAAGTGGCTTGCAATTTAGAAGGTTGAGAAACAGGGGATGATTCAACTTTAGAAGATAAAGTAGCATTGAAACAAAGTCTTTGAATTGGCTTACTAATATTGTTAT
The DNA here is from genome assembly GCA_029582685.1 of Solanum piurae. Lineage (NCBI taxonomy): Eukaryota > Viridiplantae > Streptophyta > Magnoliopsida > Solanales > Solanaceae > Solanum > Solanum piurae. The sequence goes on from JAJOOO010007357.1 coordinate 13,590, forward strand.
TAGAACGGGTAACTATGAAGTGATTTGGTATAGGGGCAGAAGAAGGAATGGATGAAGTCGAATGGGTTGGTACTGATAATGAGGATGAAGAAGCAGAGGTAGAAGATGATGTGGAAGAAGACATACCTGGGAAATATGTGATGGAATTCTCAGGCTCATCTGATGAAGACCGATTGCTGGTGGCAGCCTCATGAGAGGTACTTCCTGAATCCGATGTTGTAGATATAGCATGGGAGGAGTTACCAGATGGGCTTGATGTAAAAGGAATAATGTGATGAGAGGGAACCCATATATCAATAGTGTTAGACTTAGGTCAACTGACTTTAATTTCCATAGATGAGTATGGAAAATGATGTTCCACAAAGTCCACGTATCTGGATACATATAACCTAGACTTCACAGGATCAAGACAAAGATAAGAACTTTGATTTTGTGAGTATCCAAGAAAAATACATGGGCTGGAACGAGGTTGCAATTTATTTTGGTTATAAGGCCTTAACCAGGGGTAACACAAACAACCAAAGACCCGAAGGTTGGAATAGTTTGGTAGTTTTCCATATAGTCGAAAATACATTGACAAGTTCTCTAAGATTTTGGTAGGTAAGCGATTGATCAAGTAGGCTGCGGTAGTAAAGGCATATGACCAAGGTGATACCTGTTTAAAAAATATGGCGATGACAACGTTCGGCGGTTGCATTATGTTCAGGGGTATGTGGAGAAGTGAGAAGGTGAGAAATCCCATTGTCTTCAAAGAAGGATCGAAGATGGATGAATTTGCCACCATTGTCCAAATAGAATGGGATGATGGGCTTTTGAAAAAGCTTTTCTACAACTTTCTTAAATTTGGGAAATATAATGGATACATCAGATTTTCGTTTTATGGGAAAGAACCAGATGTATTTCGTGTAATGATCAACAAATATTAAATAATATTGAAAACCATATATTGAAATTTCTGGTGAAGGACCCCAAACATCTGAAAAAATGTATTCCAAATGAGCATTGCTCTTTATTGTAGAGTTGTAGAAAGGAAACTTATGCATTTTACTGCATTTACATAAACTGCAAAAGAAGGATTTTTCTAAAGAAGATGAAATAGCTAAAAGCTTGAAAACTAGACGAAGAGTGGGAGAGGACGGGTGACCGAGATGTCGATGCCAATTGGAAGCACTTGCGGTTGTAGTGGTGGTGAGGGCTTGATGAGAGGTTGGCGATCGAAGAGATGAAGGCCATGGATAAACATCATTTTCAGGTTTCCCTGCTAGTAGAGGCGCCCATGTGCAAAAGTCCTTCACAACAAACGAATAAGGTGAGAACGTGATAGAGACAGAATTATCATTACAAAGTTGATGAACATAAATAGGGTTCTTTTTCATCTTAGGCACACATAAAACATTGGATAAAGTTAAAGGCCGAGAAGATGAAGATAAAGAAGCAGATCATGTATGGGTGATTTTATGTTCTTTACCATCACCGAGCATAATGTCTTCAATGCCATCATAATATAAGTGAAGGGACAGATTGTGGAGATCCTGTGTGACGTGATGCGAGGCTCCAGAATCAATAAGCCAATTTCCATCATTGGTAGTGTAGTGAGTTGCATAGTTAGAACGTGGCTGTTGTGTTTGAGATGGAGCATTGTTTCTTGTATGTCCATCTGATCCAGATCCATTGATTAGAGAGAGAATTGCCAATAATTTTCGGCACTACTTCACGTGATGACCAGGCTTGTCACAAAGTTGGCAAGTAACACGAGGACGGTTCCTGTTGGTGTTTTGACCCGCAAGTTGATCACCAAAATTATTAGAAGCATGTCTATTCGTAGGATTCGAGTTGTTTCCAGGACGTGAAGCATGATTGGGCCGAGAGCGATTGTTGTGAAGCAATGGTTTAGTAGCAAAATTTGTTGTGATTGGAACTGTGGTAGAGGAAGATAAGCGAATGAGATTCTGCTCAAAATCAAGAAGCTTCTCATGAAGCTCTTCAAATGTCACTGGAGTTTCTCGAGCACGTAGAGCTGCAGTGATAGTGTCATACTCAGCTTGAAGTCCATGAAGAGCATGAAGGAAGAGCTCATCCATTGAAATATGAATGCCAGCACAAGCTAAAGTGCTTCAGATTTGTTTGATCTTCTGCAGATATGAAGTAATAGAGAGGTTACCCTTTTTCAAGTTGCTTAGAGACTCTCTAAGACTCATGATACGAGCACACGATGGCTTCGCATAGGTTGCCGTCAGATTTTTCCAGAGAGCATAGGAAGATTTGGCATCAATGACAAAGGGAACAATATCAGAAGATAAAGAGGCAACAATGACACTCCGAATGAGATGGTCTTGTCGCTGATGAAAAGGTTTGGCTGTTGAACTTGGTGGTCGTTCGATAAAATGGAGAAAATCATATGCAGTGAGGATGTTTTCCCACTGGTATCTACATGATTGGTAGTGTTGACACCCAATTTTGGACCTCCACATATAGATTAATCATCGAGTTTCTTCAATTTCAAACGATTTAAAATAATTAGTTTTTATAAAATTCAAAATAATTTGCGAGTTAGTTTGAATAAATTCGTCATTTTTATAATTTTCAATGATATATGTATAATTAGTACATTTTATGCATATTCATAAATCATTTCGAAAAGAAAAAAAAAGATTTTATTTTTACTTAAGCATTTTTGGTAATTAACTTATATAGTTATAGTTTATATTTTGAATCAATTATTTTATAATTAAGTTAATTATTTTACTTTGTTAAAATTAAGAAGTTCATTACTTAATTTATATAAACTCATCCTATTTAGCTTTGGTCAAACTCACCGACTAAATTCAACCTGGCTAAATTGTTAATTCATTTGGCTATTTTGCAATTTTAGCCACTTCCCCCTACTTTCATCTTCACTCTTTGAAAGACCTATTTTTGGGCCTTTTCATTTCAATTTCCAGCCCACTTCTCCTCTTCTCAAATTAGTTTCAGCATCCCACTTAAATTCCATAATTTCCAGCCCAAATTCAATACCAAAAATAGACCCACTACCACAACATACAACATACAATACATACACAATTCCCAGTGATCCATACGTACAAACCCACTACAAAAAAAACCGACCCCACCCCTATACCTCTGTTCTTCTTCTTCTTCCAGCAAACGACAAAAAACCCAGAACATCGTCCAATTTCCAAAACCCAACAGCTTCCCAAACGACAAAGACGTTCAGTCCAGCGTCTTCCTCGCTGCAACAGCAGCAAAAAGCATCTGTCAGCCGCGCTTTCGTCCTTGCCAAACTTGAGATTGAACCACGTAGCACAAGAAGGACATGGGAGTCGATCCCAGCCGTTTATTCCCCCTTTCCTCTTCCGCAATGGGTTGAAATCGCAAGAAAATGTGTCTCCCGGATTGATGAAAGATTTTGATTTTTGAATTTGGAATTGGGCCCTGTTTTGCCCGATTGTTTTTGTTCTGTTTCCCCCATTCCGAACCCTATTTCCCTTATATATATGTTGCTTTTGATTCACTGTTAGAGAGGGAGAAGAGTGGAAAAAATTTGGCAGGAGACAAGGGAATTTTTTTTAGAAAAAGTTGGGGAAGGTTGGCGTTTTTCTTAGATACAATATCTTAAGCAAAAGATAACTACAAAATATCTGGAAATACATTCAAGTAAAAAGGGGAGGCAACTAGTTTCGGTCTGAGTGTTATTCTCCTTTTTTGCTTGCCATCGTTCATTTGAGTTCGAGATTCTGCAAAGATTTCTTGTTCGTTGATTCGTGTCCGAGCTTCGTGGTAGAAGTCGCTGCTCCTCTGCTCGTTTTGTCTCAGAACGCTGCTCCAAGAAAGGTAACGTCATTTTCTTTTCCATCCTGATCCAGTGGCATGTGATATGCATTTAAGATTTTGTTTAAATCATGTCATTAGGTGTATTTAGTTCTTCTATCAGTGTTCTTTTCATGTTCATGGCAGAATCTGTTTTAGCCTAATAATATTGTGATCAACTATTTCTTTGATAGTTTCTTCATCGCTCGTCTAGCTATTCTTGCAAAATCTCTTAGAGTCGAGCATGAGTCAAATGTTGATGAGTTTTCTTTTAGTATTTGGTGGTAATTATTGGATTTGTTGGCTCTATATCTGACCTGAAGAGCTAGCCGAGTTTCTATCTTGCTTTGCTCGAAATGGTTTGACTTGCATTTAGTCACAATTATGAGTGAATCAGCTACATCGTTTGGCTCCTTTACTGTTTATTCTCGCTTTCGTCAATGCCGTAGAAAGGTAGTTGTTTTTTCTAGATGGTTTGCCTCTGTTTCTTTCTTATGGTTATAGATTCTTGCTAATACCAGTTTAATCTCGCCTAATAGAAGTATCTAATCCATGTTCCTATATAGCCTAAATGATATCCATGCCTATTTTGGTTTTAACTCTTGATATTATGACCATAGCTTATCATAAGTTTGTCGATAACTTGATTTATAACCTAGCTGTAAGCTTTTGTTTATAGTCGTTAGCCTACTGAAGTGAACCTTCTATTATGTGTTTTCACTCTGTTTATTACCATTCATGTCATTTCCCAGTAGCTTAGGAGCTTTCAAGAATTAGGTGATGTGCCTGCCTAGTCGCATCAAGTCAAGCTGTCTAGTGTTTTCTGCTTGTAATGGATTTATCATCAACTACTAATTGTTTAAACTCATTTAGATTTCTTAATAGCATCCAGACCTAGGCATCATGTTGAAATATTTTTAGAACATGTCAAATTCTTATCTCCCGCCAGCGTTGATTACGGTGTGCATTTGTTAAGAGTTTCCTAACCTTCTCTTTTATTATGTTGACTTCATTCGATTGCTTAGTCCTGTAAGTTTGTTGCATTTCCTTTTTTTTTACTCTGTGTTGTTGGCTGCTTGATGAGCATCAAATTGTTTTGTTTCTTAGCATAAAATTAGTCACTCTTGAATTTAGTTTTACATTCATCTATGGTTATTTTTGTGGGTCACTGTCTTTGGGGTATTTTAACATATACATGTGGACATTGTTTCTCCATACTTATGCACTTGGTTCTGATCATAATTAATCATTTTGTTCTCATTATGATGCTTAGACAGTAGCAATTAATCCTTTTCATTATCCTCCTGCATTAAGTCATTGAGTTGTTACTCACATATTTTATTTATTTTTGTTTGCATGTGAAATTTCTCCGAGTTCATTTGGACTCACATGTTCTTTCCTTGTATTTCGAGAGAGCCATAAAGGCTCAAATTCCCTTTCCGAGTCAGCCAACTATAAAAATCGATGAACAGGTCTCGAAGGTGGAAAAAAAAATGCGAAGGCGGAGGAGAATTGAAAAGGATTGTATTTTGTTTTATTGGGCCTAAGCCCATTTAGTTATTATGTTTATTATTCTTGTTAGACTTCTAGGACAGGTGAAAGAATTGGGCCTAAGGCCCAAAGATAAAAATGATATTTCTTGTAAGTTAGTTTAGGACAGGTGCAGGTGACTTAAATGGGACAAATGCCCAAAACAAGATTAGGCCCAAGTACTGGCCCAGGTGAACAGTAAACCAGACTTGGGTCCAAATTTCTCTCTTTACTTTATTGTTTCATATTTGATTATCTGTCATTACTTGTTGTTAGTCTTAAGGTTACGACAATTTAATTTCCCGAAAGATAGCCATTCTGAACCAATTTTCTAAAAAATTAACTAATTAAGAACTCGCTTTATTTGATCTTAAAATATAATTTTGTAAACTATTGTACTTAGGTATATCTTAATATTTTTCCTTTCTCCCTTTAAATGGTCCTAACTATAAAAATTGTTCAAATAAATTTAGCCAAATAATTAATTATCGGATAACCACATGTTAGCGGGCATTTCGGGTGCTTTCAAACCCTTCCCAAAATGCTAATATGAACCCAGAACCCCTTTGAATATTTTCATGAGATTTCTGTCTTAATCTTTTGAAAGAACAGTTTTCTTGATTTTTCTTAAAAATTAAGTGGCGACTCTAAAAGAGTCTAAATATATCATTTTTAAATAAAACAGGTAGTTTGTATTGTCGAGCTTTAGAGGTGCCTGAGCAACAACATTGATATTGATCAACTGCTCATTGCTATTCATAGTGAGAATTGTGGGAGAATTTGGTACAGATACAGGATAAGGTGTGGTTGAGGTGTTCTCAGTTGAGGCATTGGTTGAAACCATTGTAGTGGCAGAGGGAAACACAAATTCTCACAGGAAAAAAAATGATGTTTGTCACACCCTTATTTTCGCATGGCGGATAGGGTTTTTCCAATTTAAGTGACAGTATTGATTAGGATTTTTTTTTTTTTTAGAGTCGTCACTTGGAATTGAGTTATGGTGTTCCAAGTCACCTTTATGAATCCCTAATCAATAGGAAATGACTCTTTCATTTTGGTCTGCGAAAACAAAGTTCGGGTAAGGAATTCTATTGATCGAGGGGAAGGTATTAGGCATCCCTCGAGTCCCGTGGTACTAGCATGGTCGCTTTTATTGACTTATACTTAAATTATGATTATGACTCCGCTGGGAGAAACATTTAGCATGATCCAAAACCAAGACTCGATCGCACAATTTTTTCCTTCAAATACAAGTCCGGTCAAAACTTGTCGCTTTGTCTACTTCTTTGTCTAAAAATCTTCGTGTTTCCAGTCAATGAGAGGCAAACTGTAGACACGTAATTTTTGACCGAACATAAGGTTTTACACTAGTTTTTATTCCTTAAATATTTCTTTTATGTTTAAGTTAGTTATATTTTTAGTAAGTTTATTTTAAAAGATTTGAAAAATAACAAAAAGAAAAGATATGTTTTATTTTAATTTGTTTTAATATAAATAAGCTAATATTTCTTAATTATCATTTATTATTAGCTTAAACAATAATATATTTTTTATATTATATTATATGTTATACATTAATCATTAAACAATTTACCAAAACCAACCCACACTCCCACGCCCTCACATCCTCCTCAACTATACAGTCCACTCCTCACACGACACCTAAACAGCCCTACTACTCACCCCTATATCTACAGCACAACCTACACACAGAAGAAAAAGAAAGAAGAAGAAAAGGACGGAAAAAGAAGTCATTTGGAAAGGGCAAAAGGTATAAGAAATTCATTATTTTATTGTTTTTTCCAAATTTCCATGCCAAAAACAATCCACTCCAAAAATTCACCAGCATAGAAGCAATATCAACAAAAAAAAAACCCACCTTCACATTATCCTTTTTTCCACTCACGCAGCACATAACAACACAAACAATCAGAAAAATAGACTCACGTTACAACCAAAAACAAACACGTGAAGTTAGAGAAAAATAAAGGCAAATTTTTAGGTATATTTTCGCGGTTTCAAGTTCGTGGCTCCTGATCGTTAGTTCTTTCTTCTCGTGAAATAATTTTCTCAAGAGGTAACACTTATTTATATTCTATTTTTGTATAATTTTATGTCATTATTGTGCAAGAATTGATTCCCATAAATTGAAGTTGTTCAAATCCAGTATGTTAAAACCCCTTAATATTTCTCTAATGTTATAATACAAATCAGATTGAGAGTTTTATTTCGTTAACTATATAGTAACAATGGTATAATACATGATTATTTCTTGCATGCTTAACGGTTCAATTTTCTTGATATACAATATGTGGATAGTCATGAACTTTATTTTGTTTGAGTTTAACTTTGGTAGATTGTGAGTATGCGAAAACCTCTATATCATCATGTAAGTTAAAGGATACTCATGATAAGTTCAACTATTAATATTTAGAAAAAGAAAAAAAAAATTATCTCCAAAAATACTTAGTTTTTCCATTTTATTTACAAATGCTGTTTAATTAAAGAATTGGAAAATTAAATAAGAACATTTACTTGACACCTATAAACAATATTTCATTTGTTGATGACCAATTCAAATAACAACTGAATGGGATTATTTTCTTTGAATAACTTTCGAATCCTAAAAAGAAATGACTAAAATAATATAAAAATGTGTTAGTCTGTTGGCAATTTCTATTCATGAATTGTATGTGTATTTTTTCTTAATTAGTACTTAAAGTTAAAATTTCATTTAATTCGTTTTGTTGTTTTGTTTCAATTAAAAAAAAAATACTATTTCCACCACATATAAAATAATTGCTCTTGAGTCGGTAGTTGTCTTGTGTGCAAAAAAGAAAAAACTTATATTCTTGAAAGTACTTTTTTTTGGGTTAATGGTGACATTTTACATCGTGATAACGATATTGAACTAACTCATCGATCAATTAGAAGATATTGTGCAACATAGATCCTATACTTAAAGGTTAATTTATTATTATTAAGTAGTGTGAACTCGAGCGAGATAGGTTACAAGTTTATTCAAGACCCATTATAATTGATAAAAGAAAGAGTGGGAAAAGAATAGTTGCCTCAAGTTTACAAGAGATTCTGATGCTAGATGAGTTTTAAGTACCTTTTGATCTTTTTTCAATTAAGAATATGGTTATACATTGTTTTTTGAGACATAAAAAGAAACTCAAGGATGTAGTGATACACCTTGTCTAATAATATAGTGTACTTTTTATTAATTTAAAATAAGACTCAGAGATAAAAATTATTAAATGTGGTGCAAAGAAGACATTTATATCTCTAATCACGAAGACCAAGAATGATGTTACGCATCTAGGTCGAGACCAAATAAAAGTTCAACAAATAAACAATGCAAGCGAGAATGTAGCTTATAAAATATATCCAAAAATATTTAAAAGTATAAGTCAATAAAAGCGACTGTGCTAGAACCACGTGACTCGAGGGATGCCTAATACCTTCCCCTCGGTCAACAGATTTCCTTACCTGAATTTCTGGTTTGCAGACCAAAATTAAAGAGTCATTTCCTATTGATTAGGGATAAAAAAGTGACTTGGAACACCACAACTCAATTGCAAGTGGCGACTCTGAAATAAATTAAAATAATCCCTAAATCAATAACGTCACTTAAATTGGAAAAAAACCCTTCCGCCATCTCAGAGTTGTCACACCCCTTTCTGCGCACGTCGGTAGGGTTTTTCCAATTTAAGTGACGGCATTGATTAGAGATTATTTTACTTTCAGAGTCGCCACTTGGAATTGAGTTATGGTGTGTTCCAAGTCACCTTTTTTGTTTAATCCTTAATCAACAGGAAATGACTCTTTATTTGGTCTGCGAACTAGAAATTCGGGTAAGGAATTATGTTGACCGAGGGAAAGGTATTAGGCATCCCTCGAGTCCCGTGGTTCTAGTACGGTCGCTTTTATTGATTTATACTTGACTTATTTTTATTATTTTATTTTTTGGATATATTAATTTAGGCCATTATTTGTTTGCATTTTTATTGTTGAACATTTTATTTGGTCTTAACCTAGATGTGTAATCGCATTCTTTGTTTTGATATGTAATAGCTTCGAAGCATAACTACTTTATTCTCTCGAATGTGTTACCTAACATTTTCAATTTACACCTCTTAGTTTGAATTAATAAAAATTAATTATTAAAATAATTTGGTTAAGGTGCGTCACCGCATCCTTGAATTTCTTTTAAGTGTTTCAAAGAAGATGTATAACCACATTCTTAATTGAAATAATTTTTAACGTATCTAAATTTGCCTACAAAAACTAGTCATTTCCTACAATTGTTTAATCAAAATTTATCAATCTCAGATAGTTTAAAATAATAATGATAATAATATTTCATTTTAGACATACATACAGTAGTTAGTAAATCGGTTGAAATTATCTTATTATTATTTTTATTAGCACCTAAAAGATCAAGGCAACACACATATTATAGCATAAAAATAACTTAACACTTTTCTAAACACGACCAAACAGAGAATTCATTCAAACTAGTAACACGAACATAAAAAAATTAATAATTAATTAAGGGAAAAGAGTGAGAAACAGATTTTTAAGCACGCACGAAATAATCATAGGTCATACTGATTTTGCTCTAAATTTAAAGATAGCACTTTCAAATATATACTCAACACTATAAAATTAATAATATAACGAGTTAAACATATAAAAAAATCTGAACAACCTCAATATATTGGAATCAATTTTTGTATAATCATGACATAAAATTATACAAAAAAAAAAGAAAAAAAGTGTTACTTCTTGTGAAAATTATTTCACGAGAAGAAAGGATTAACAATCAGTAGTCACGAACTTGAAACCGCGAAAATATACCTCAAAATTTCCCTTTGTTTTTCTCTAGCTGCACGTGTCTTTTTTTTCCATTTGTGTTGCTAAAATAAATGATTTCTTTTGATGTGTGTGGTGTGACTTTCAAGTGTTGATTTTTCTTCTCTCTTTTTTCTTCTCATTGCTGCTTTTTTTTGTTTTTTTTTTTGGTTTTGTAATTGTTGATTTTTTTTTTCTTTGTGTGCGTGTATTGTGTTGTGTTTTTTTCTAATTTTTCTCCTCTTTTGGTGTTGTGAGTCTGTCCGTCTATCTATTAGCTTATTTATATTAAAACTAAAATTAAAATAAAACATATCTTTTCTTTTTGTTATTTTTTAAATCTTTTAAAATAAACTTACTAAAATAAGACAAAACAAATATAACTAACTTAAACATAAAAGAAATATTTAAGGAATAAAAACTAGTGTAAAACCTTATGTTCGGTCAAAAATTGCGTGTCTACAGTTTCCCCTCTTTGACTAGAAACACGAAGAGTTTTTAGACAAAGAAGTAGACAAAGCGACAAGTTTTGACCGGACTTGTATTTGAAGGAAAAAATTGTGCGATCGAATCTTGGTTTTGGACATCCTACATATCCCCGGTTATAAGGGAATCAGGTAACGTGTAGTTTAAGGAGATGAGGTGATGAGTTGAAAGATAAGTGAGGTTCCACCGAGGCTCCAGGTCGCGGCTCTTATGCTTACATAAAAAAATCAAAGCTAATAGTCAAAAGGAAAATAAAAGTACAAGCTTCTATCTATGCAGCTTCTCTTGAGTCTGCACTTGAGTCTTGACTTTCATATATCACCTTGATTTTTGGGTGAGTATCTTGATCTTGAATTGGATTGAGGCTCAACTTGCCGCTTAGAGTGAGCTTTTGGCACTCTTCAGAATGACAATTTGACTATGTTCTTGAATGACTGCATGTTTTCTTGATCAGAAGCTGAATAAAAATAGATGTCAGGAAGTCAGGCTGCTATATGCATTGAAGAAGTTGATTCTGGCTATCATGGGATTGATCATTCTGAAAAGAGTTGAAACTTTGTTCCTGAATTTCAAATCCATGTTTCGCTTGAAGAAACCTTAAAACCATCACAAACAAAAGAAATAAATAAAAAATTTGCCCCAGTTTTCACTGGAAAATTTTTGTGAGTTATTAGCAAATGTGAATTAAAGAAAAACAAACTCAGACTAGGAAGTGTTTATCCTAGGAGAAAATAAAAATAAATGTCTCAGACTAGGATGTGTTTATCCTAGGAGAAAACAAAAATAAAGGACTCAGACTAGGAAGTGTTTATCCTATGAGAAAGTAACCAAATCCCATTTATGTAGGAGGGTCCTGCTAATCCCATTGTCCAGGAGAATCATGTTAATCTAAATCCCATTATGTAGGAGGGTCTTTGCTATACTACGTCTCATTGTTCACGAGAGTCCTTGCTATACTACGTCCCATCGTTCATGAGGGTCCTTGCTACACTACGTCTCATTATTCATGAGGGTCCTTGCTACACTACGTCCCATTATTCAGGAGGTCCTTGCTACACTATGTCCCATTGTTCAGGAGGGTTCTTGCTACACTACGTCCCATTGTTCAAGAGGGTCCTTGCTACACTACGTCCCATTGTTCAGGAGGGTCTTTGCTACACTACGTCCCATTGTTCAGGAGGGTCCTTGCTATACTACGTCCCATTATTCATAAGGGTCCTTGCTACACTACGTCCTATTGTTCAGGAGGGTCCTTGCTACACTACGTCCCATTGTTCAGGAAGGTCCTTTCTATACTACATCCCATTGTTCAGGAGGGTCCTTGATACACTACGTCCCATTGTTCAGGAGGGTCCTTGCTATACTACATCCCATTGTTCATGAGGGTCCTTGCTACACTACGTCCCATTGTTCAGGAGGGTCCTTGCTATACTACGTCCCATTATTCAGAAGGGTCCTTGCTACACTACGTCCCATTGTTCATGAGGGTCCTTGCTACACTACGTCCCATTTTTCATGAGGGTCCTTGCTACACTACATCCCATTGTTCAGGAGGGTCCTTGTTATACTACATCTCATTGTTCATGAGGGTCTTTGCTACACTACGTCCCATTGTTTATGAGGGTCCTTGCTATACTATGTCCCATTATTCAGGAGGGTCCTTGCTACACTACGTCCCATTATTCAGGAGGGTCCTTGCTACACTACGTCCCATTGTTCAAGAGGGTCCTTGTTACACTACGTCCCGATGTTCAGGAGGGTCCTTCTAATTTCATTATGTAGAAAGATTTCACTTAACAAAATCATCAAATAAAATCACCACAATATTTATTTTGCCCTAGTTTGCACCAGAAAAGTATTATAAGTTGTTAACATAAATGAGAATTACTTATACCAAAAGAAAAATGTAAGACACAAATGCAATTAGGGTGTTTGTTTCGTAGAAATAAAAGATGACAAAATGTTCATTCACTAGAATTCCTCTAGATTGTTTGTTCCTAAGGTCAAAACACAACGTAAGTGCTTGTTCCCTAGAAATGAAAGATGATAGGGTGTTTGTTCCCTAAGGTTAAAATGCAACTAGAGTGCTTATTCCCTAGAAATGAAAGTGATTTGATTATTTTTTTAACAAATAAAAATATGCCCCAATTTTTAAATTGTGGAACTTTGAAACTCTTTTTGATTTATCGTTTTTCAATTTTTTCAAATGATCCAATTTCATTCCTTCAAGGATATAAAATTTTATTTTGTGAGACCGAGCCTATTGTAGGATTGCCTACGTAACTTGTATGGCAAGAATCAAGTCAAACATAGTTCATATAAATCAAAATTATTATTTTTTAATTATTTTTTTACAAAAGATCTCTTTTTAAAAAAAACTAGAGGAGAAAAGAAAGAAATTAATTCATGGTTGAGATTGTTTTGACTTTACTTGGTACCAAAAATTAGTATTATGCATATGAATCACCTTCAACTACTTTTAGACAAATTTGAGGTCAACTTTGAGTAATCCTTATAATTTCAAATGGTATCTCAAACATTCTTAAGTATTAACAAGATCAGTCCATCCTGAATAAATTGCTGGACTAGAATTATTCATATCCTCATGTTTCAAATGACCTCGCAATAAATGAAGTCCTACTTCACACAATAGAAATGTTCTGATCTTAGGACGTTTTAGAGGTCACTCACACTCAGAAAGATGTTCAGTGCATGAGATTGAGATACCATATGCTTGGCCCTCATGTAAGTATATACTAATATGAAAACACTAAAAATGAGATCAAATAGGACTTGTCATTGGCTTGTAATGTAGGCTGAGGGAAAGGTAGGATATTTATTTGGGATAAAGTGACTATTTCCTCCTTATAATTTGCACAATGCTCTCAATTTATTTATTTTCGTTTTAGCATTTTACATTTGTTTTCTTGAAAGTTTCTCCTCATTTATTTTCTCTTTTTTTCTCATTTTCTCTCCTTTTTGTTGAAGATTTTTTTTTCATTTTTTCATTCTATCTTTTCTGTCATTTTTTTTTTGAACTTTCGCATATTTGAACTTTTCACTTTGTTACCCAACTTAGATCTTTGGCGCTGTGTAGATAATTGATAGTGCACTCAGGTAGGTGGGACCAAGGTATAGTGCACCATTGCACTCAAAAGATATACGCTAAAATATGGTTATTCAAATAAAAAGGTTTTGGGCTCAAAATGGGAATTCTATAGATAACATGTCATTTGGTAGTCTTGAAAGGCACAATCGAATCAAAGAAAGCCTATAATCCTTTCCCAAGTTAAATGTTGCTCAAAATTTTGTTTCAACCAACATTCAAGCCAAGTTCTAGATCAACAATGTCATGCCATTGAATTTTATATATAAAGCTTGATGAGTCCACATATTGGACTCATTTAGGGCTTTGTTTTAATAAGAATAGTGTCCTCAAATGCTTATTTTACCTCAATATCTGATGAAAATACTTAAGTTTCAGGTATTTGAAGTTTCAGTGGAAGCATGGACACTTAAGCGCAAAAAGGAACGAAAAGGCTGAAAAGAACAAGAAAATGAAGGCCTGAGGATCGCCAAGTTCACTTGGCGAATCGCCGAAGGGTTTCACTTCGCCTTTTGTTCCAATGTGCTGAACCCTGAAAGAAAGGATCAAGTCGGCGGAAAAAGGGAGCAGTCGGCATGTCGCCGAATAGTTCTGCGAAGCAGTACTATGTCATCCAATGACACAGAGCACGACGATGCCGAAGGAAGGTGCAAGATGACGATGAACTACACCAAAGGGCGAATCACCGAGTTGATTGGTGATTCCGACTAATGTCGCCGAGTGATCCGCCACAACACATATTTTTGAAAACTATAAATACTCTTTGAGAGATATAGCTTAGTATCAGATTTTAGTATCATATTTTTATTATCAAATTTTAGACAATATTTTAGTAGTTTTTACTCTCAAATTGGGAGAGGCTTTTGGAAACTTGAAGAAAGGAGTTCATCTTCCCCAAGTTGGAAGTGGGTCTTCTCTATTCATCTTCCTTTGCTTAAATCGAGTTTTAATTTCTTATACCCATTTGATTTCACTATCATTTTAGGTGTATTTTGTTATTTCTTTATGTGTGGCTAAAAACCCTATTCTTGGGGTGTGATTTAGCAAATATGTCTTGATATTATTGTTGGGTCTTGCTTGATGGTATGTTAGATGTATTTTAATGATGATTTCACCTAGTGGTTATGATTTAAGTTAATGGATTTGTAGTTGCAAATACAAAGCCACTCATGTATTTTCGACTTGCCCGAGAGAGTGATAGTGAAACCAAGACCACTGAACTGATTGCCTAAGGAGTGGATCGACATAAGGTTCAGCCTGAGAGGGTGAGCCCTAGTCCCATATCCTAACACTCAGCTCAAGGGAGTGAGTGGGGTAAGGCGTAGACTGGTCTTCATGCGGCAAATGAGTGTCCGAGAGGAACGCATTTGAAACGGGGTAAGTTGCCCGAGAGGGAACTTATTTCCATCTAAAGCTTAGCCTAGTCACTATTATCTTGCAAATTTTGTATCGAAAGCATATACCCAACTATTTATCTCAACTTGTATTGCGGTCACACCCCAAGAACTCGTCCCCATACTTGATTTTCTTGTTATTTTTGTTGTTTTAGCTATACTTGTGACAAAACCCCAATTTGATATTTGACACTTTTGTGTCCCCCCTTCGATTTACAATATTTTTAATCGTTAATTTCTTTAGCTACGACTAGTTAGAACTAGATTTTATTTTTCTATCAATTCTCAAAATCACTCCCTTGTGACACTACCCCAACCCTCGGTTGGGTTACTAGATTATCGATGATCGTAGACACTCGAACCGTAGTCAGTGTCGTTGGTCACGATAAGCATCAAAATGGCGCCGCTGCCGGAGAGTGGTGTTATTTGAGAATTTTTTTAGATTAGTAGAATTTTTGTTCTTCTTAGTTGTAGTTTACTCACCTAATTTTTAGTTTTGTTTTGAGCATTTGTGTGTTTCAACAGCCATATGAGTGTGAACGACGAAGATAGCTGCCAAGCAGGCAACCCAGTGGGTTATGATTTTCATTGAAATGATATTGATGATATTAATAGTGTGTACAACCCTGCCCAAGTGGGTGAGATGAATGCAATTCGCATGCCACAAGCAGACGAAAATGCAACATTTAAAGTTACTAGCACAACACTTCATCTCATACATTCAAGAGGTGTATATGGAGGGTTAGAGCATGAAGACTCGTATGAATATATACAAAGCTTCATAGAAGTGTGCACACCTCTGTCATTCAAGAGTCTATCGCAGGAATGCATACGGCTGCGCTTATTTCCACTATCATTAACCGGGGAAGCCACTAGGTGGTTGTTTGAGCTTCCAAAGAACTCCATCAAGTCATGGAAGGGGCTGGTAACGACTTTTCATGAAAGATTCTTCCCTCCATAAAAAATGATGAAACTAAGAGACGACATTCAAAGTTTTAATCAAAAAGAGGGCGAACCAATTCACAAATCCTGGACACGATTTAAGAGAATTTTGTGAAAATGTCCAACGCATGGATTGCCGAGTGAGTTACTGCTCCAATATTTTTATCGTAGTCTGGATTCAGTTTTCGCAAAAATCCTGACCTTATTAAATGGAGATATATTCTCCAATGGTGGATGCAATAAGACTTGTTTCAGTCTGACAATAGATGAAATACTTGAATATGTATAATGAATGATTATTATGTCTAACTAGACGATGAATGTTATATGAAAATCCTTGAAGGATTTAAAAGGTCTTAAAGCAATTTCATTGAGTACCCAATGGTTTTGAGACTGTTTAACACAGAGGGAAAAAAAATTGATCTCATGAAAATGATTTAAAATGCCATGTATTAGTGCAATTGGTACACTTAAAGATTGTTGGTTATGAAAATGCTAGAAGATTATTTTATATACATAACAAAAGTTATGTGAAAGGATTGTCATATTATCATTCAAGTTATGATAAGAAACTAACAAAGCAAGTGACTCGACACATAGAAGATGCGTGATTTTCTTTGTGAAGAAAAGAAGAGCTTCAATAAAATTGAAATGATCAATCTCTGAGTCAGAAATAATTTGATTATGTAGATGCAGAATATTTATTTGATCCGCATAAAGCTCGATCGCAAATGGACTATTTATTTATATATGGAGGCACAATAAAATCTTGGCATTCAAAAAATCAAATCATGCAGAAATAATATTGATCTATAAAGAAAGTCGGGAGTGTGTTTGGTTGGAATCATGATCTATCATATTAAGAAAATATGTGATTTTCTTTTGAAAAGAATATTCCAGCCACCATATACGAAAATAATATATAGCTCAATTGAAGGGAGGATACAATCAAAGGAGATCAGACGAAGTATATTTCACCAAAAGTCTTTTTTACACGTGATCTTCAATAAAATGGTGAGATAGACGTTCAAAGACCCATTCAAGTGATAATCTTGTAAACTTATTCACTAAGGATTGTCAACATCAATATTTGAGAAGTTGGTGATATAAGATTGGAATCCATCTCTCCGAGATATCAAGTAAAGTTTTTATCGGGGGGGGGGGGGGGATTACGCATTTTACTCTTTTCCTTAACCATGGTTTTATCCCAATTGGGTTTTCCTGATAAGGTTTTTAACGAGGCAACATTCAAAGCGTATTAAAAGATATGTGTACTCTTTTTCCTTCACTAAGATTTTTTCCTAGTAAGGTTTTAACGAGGCATATTATCTATGGACATCCAAGGGGGAGTGTTATAAAATATTATAGTGTGGATGTCCACTACACCAAGAAGTTACTCTCACCCATTATCTCCATTACGTTCCTTCATTATGAAGATAATCATAACCTCCATAACCTCCAACTTTATAACCATTATTCTTGTAACTTTTCACTTCCATAACCTCCTCCATTATATTCATGTTAATGTCATGTTTATGACTAACATTTTGTATGCCTTTATGTTACACTATAAATAGAGGCATAAGAGTTTATATTGTATACACTTGAAGATTTGGTGAATACATAAAAGAAAGAAAATTATATTATATTGTTCCTCTTGTCTTATATTCTTCTTGTCTTCATCTTTATATTGTTCTTTTGTTCTTAAGTTTTACAACATTAGTTAGATTTTAGACAAAATTGGACGGTTACTAATTCACAATTTAATTAATATATAGAAAATTAAAATGATGTAACAAAATAAATAGATGATGAGCTGTTGGGCATCAATGCCTAACGAGTTGCTTATTCTTTTTTGGCAACTTTAATGGAAAATAATATATATTAAAGTTTAGTGAGGATAAGAGATGAATTATTAGGATATAAAGTTAATATATATTATTGTTTGGTGAGGATAAGGGATGAAACCCATTGCCTCTCTTCTTTTTTTTAACATCTTTCCACCATGATTGTAAAAAGTATATTTGTAAATAAATATTGCCTAATTAATGTTGAATAATCCTGAAATGCTAAGAAAATGATATAGATCATGGGGAGGCTATACGTATTATTCTCCCAGGTCATTACAGAGAGTCTTGTAAAGATTTTGAAAAAAGAATGACCGAAAACCATATCACCAAAAAGACAAAATGGCATAGCATAACACCCTATAGACTAAATTAGCAATAAATAGCCCACTTTTATTTTTTTAGCAACAAAAAGACTTTGTTTTATTTATTTGGCATTGAATAGTTATTTTTCTTCTTTTTTTAAATGTATTTTTGTTCTCCTTATTTTTCTCTAACACACGTTCTAAAAAATTATTGTTTTATTATCCCTATTTTATCTCTTTTTTTATTTTGTCAACATTTTTAAAATAGAGTTCTTCTCTTTTTTGTCTCCTTTTTCTCTTTTCAGAATTCTTTTCATACGTAATTCTCTCCCTAATTTCAATTCTTCTCCTTAATTCAATCTGTTTATGTAAATCAGATATAACAATATGTTTTTTCATGGATACTTCTAAAAATCATCTTTATATATAATCTTGTTTTTGTCAAATTAATTGTTGAATTTCATGATTTGTAGAATTGAAGTTTTTTCAATTTTGTTTTTGGGAAAATTTAGATTATTCAACCTTCTTTTGTTTTCTTTCTAAAATCCTTTTCATATGTATATTTGATTCTCTTCT
>JAJOOO010007358.1:0-28784 GCA_029582685.1 Solanum piurae
GGACATACGGCAAGGTGTTGATTCTAAAACAATGTCTGTATTTGAGAAAGTTATAAAAAGTAAAGAACAAAATATTTGTGGGAAAAGGTTACCTCACATAAGGTCTTTTCAAACTTAGTATTTCTGTTTGTTCTTACTTGCTTGAATCAAATTGTTTGTGACATAAATGCTTGGGACATGTCAATTACAAAACCTTGCAAAAACTGATCAACTTAGAAGTTTTGCCTAACTTTTAGTGCAATAAATCAAAATGTCATGTGTTGTTGAAAGAAATTTTAATACCTTAGAATTGATTTACACTGACATTTGTGATATGAAGTCAACACCATCTCGTGGTGGGAAAAAGTGTTTCATAAATTATATTGACAATTGCACTAGATATTGTTATGTTTATTTGCTGAATGGTAAGGATGAAGCAATAAAAACATATAGGCAATATAAAACTGAAGTTGAAAATCAGTTGGATAAAAGATTGTCATGATTAGAAGTGGTAGATGTGGAGAATATGAATCTTTTTTTGCAGAAATATATTTGGAATCATCCATCAAATTACTGCACATTCTCACTTCAATATAATGAAATTGTTGACAGGAAAAAACTGAACTTTGAAGGAAATGTTGAATGTCCTATTTATAAGTTCAGGTTTACCACAAAATTTATGGGGGGTGCTATCATAATAGCAAAAGAGAACAACAAAAAGTTTGTCTGTTCAGAAAGAGAGAAACAAAAAGTTTTGTTTGTTAGTAAAGGGAGTAACAAATAAAAAAAATAAAAACTTTTTTTTGTTAAGAAAGGGAGCAACAAAAAGTTGTGTTTGTTCAGACTTTGTTGTATCCTGATAGAGAATTGTTTGTCGTCCCTTAAAGTTAATACAAGCAATAACTCTTGAAAGATAGTGATCAAACAATTTCCAATACAGTCTATTTCATATGAGAAATGAAAATGAGAGAACTATTCCTAAACGGGTCAAAATAGGACCTAAGACTTTGGATTGTATGTTCATTGGATATGCTACAAATAGTAAAGCATGTCGATTTATGGTTCATAAGTCCAAACCGTTGGATAGTCAAGTGAAGGGTCTAAATGACCTTGGAAAAAACCAAAGGAGAATGTACTTAATAAAGAGATTCAGAGGCATAGTAAATGTCAATGGACAAATTACTTCTTCCGGGTTTGATTTTGTAACATTTATTTTTGAAAATGAGTCCATATAGTCGAAGAAGATATGTCTTCTGTGGACTCATCCTATTTGAAAAGAGGTTGTCAATAGTAGGATAGATTCAATCTTGAGCAACCACACTTAAGAGTTGGTTGATCTTCCTCCAAGAAATAAACCTTTGGGTTCAAAGTGGATCTACACAAGGAAAAGAAAGTTGATGAAACTACTGGAAAATAAAAAGAAAAACTTGTTGTCATAGGCTTTAGACAATAAGAAAAGCCTTGTTTGACACATAATAGCCACTAACTAGGATTACATCAATTTTGATGTTAATTGTGCTAGTTGCGGTATATGGCCTTCAAATTTGTCAAAATGAATGTGAAAACATTTTTTTTAAAATGGAGAATTGGAGGAAGAAATTTACATGGAACAACTCGAGGGTTTTGTGGTTCCTGGTAAAGAAAAGAAAGTCTGTAAACTTATTAAGACACTTTGTGGACTAAAAACAAGCGCTCAAATAATGGCATGCAAAGTTTGACCAAACTGCTGGCAAATGAATTCAACATTAATGAATGTGATACATATTTTTTCACAAGGTCATTGTTTGTTTTTAAGTTGATGACATGTTGATCATCAAAAGAGACATTTCTAACATAAATGCTACTAAGCATATGCTAGAAAGTAACTTTGATATGAAAGACATTGAAGTTACTGATGTGATCGAAAAAGTACTTGACAAGTTCAAGTATTTGGATTTCAATATTGTCAAGACTCCAATAAATGTGAGCTTTGTACTTCAAAAGATGAAGGCAAACGTGACTCACAATTGGATTATGCTAGAGTATTGAGAAATATGATATACATCATGAAGTGTACACGATCAGATATAGCATGTGCTATTAGTAAATTGAGTCGGTTCACAAGTAATCTCAATCAAACTCATTGGATGACAATGAAAAAAAGTTTTAGAGTATTTAAAGCATACTTAAAATCTATTGTTTTGCATTATAACTAATATTCAACAGTATTGGAAGAATATAGTGATGCAAATTGAATCACCAGCTCAAATGAAGTAGAATCCACGAGTGGATATGTATTTACTCTTGGTGGAGGAGCAGTCTCTTGGAAATCTTCCAAACAGAAATGTATCGCTCGCTCTACTATGAAATCTGAGTTTATCACTCTAGATAATGCCGGTGAAGAAGTTGAATGACTCCAAAAAAATTTGAAAGATTTTTGGCCCAAACCTTTTAGCTCAAGTATGCATACACTGTGAGAGTTAAATTTGCAATAGGTAGGGCATGAAGCATGATGTATAACGAAAAGTCTTGTCATATATGACGTAGACATAATATCGTTAGAGAACTACTCTCTAGTGGAATTATCATAATTGACTATGTAAAGTCAAAGGATAATGTGACGGATCCACTTATAAAAGGCCTAACTAGAGAGGAAGTTGATAGATTATCCAAGGGAATGAGACTATGGCCGAGGACAAGTCATTGTGGTGGTAACTCTACCTAGAAGACTGGAGATCCCAAGATCTAGGTTCAAGGAGATCAAACAAAGTCATTGATGACGGTTCAACATTGTCAAAATATTTTTTTATGGTCCATTCTCATGATAAGACAATGGTCAGTAACA
Source organism: Solanum piurae (assembly GCA_029582685.1). NCBI lineage: Eukaryota > Viridiplantae > Streptophyta > Magnoliopsida > Solanales > Solanaceae > Solanum > Solanum piurae. The sequence goes on from JAJOOO010007358.1 coordinate 2,804, forward strand.
AGGATAAACGCATTAGGACTTTTTAATGGTTTCTAAGTTTGATACAGGGTATATCAAATGGTGTATCTACGGGATAATACATTTAGAAATCACCTATGTAAGTGTGAAGTGTAAGCCGCTTCAAGGAGAATCCGATAAGGCCAGTTCTCTACGCACTTATAAACCAAGACGTGTTCATGGCTGAAACAAACAAAACAATGAGAACCAAAAACAGTTCAAGGGTTGATTGTGTGACTTATGTTGTCTAGGTATACACCAAAGCTCGACGGTTCAAAGATATCAAATCTATCGATTGATCGAGTATATCCGATATATGTTCACTATGGAAAGTTCAAAGGGAAACCCACTTATCCAGATGCAATCAATCCTTACTTATGAATCACACAGTTTTTCATGCATATGTTTTAACAATAGCCATTCCCTATTCATGTGGGGGATTGTTGAGTTTTAAAGGTGTGAACAGGAAATGAAGGGTTGTGACTCTCCTGAAGGGTTGTGACTATGCCAAAGGGTTGTGACCATTATGAAAAGTTGTGTCCTTTCTAAAGGGTTGTGACCATTTGAAAGGTTGTGCCTTTTCAAAAGTGTTGTGACCTTTCTTAAAAGTTGTCTTCTTTCCTAAGAGTTGTGACCTTTACCCTTTGTTGGCTATAAATAGAGAGGCTTTCTCTCATTTTTCTGCATCGAATTCTTCCCTTCTTTTGCATACATTTTTTACAAAACAAAATCGATCGATCGTGTCTGTGTGTGTGATTCGTTGTTGTCATTTTGAGTTCGTTGAAATTATCGAAGTTTGAGGTACCGCTAATTCTTTAATAGTAAATCCGTTTTATCTTGGGAGGAATTAATCTGCAACCTCGGGTACTTGAGGGGATTAAATTTCTTAAGGACACACAGTGAGTTCTGTGGACTCGGATAGTTCTTTGTGTTTTTCTTTTCATCTTTTATTATTTCTGGTTTGCTAATCTGAATACAGGAGATAACATTAACTCCGCTCCTACTCTCGTCAATCAACATAATGTCATCATTGAATAAGAGTCGATCCCTGGTGCAACCCCATCGTGATTCAGAAGTGATTTGAGTCTCCTCCTTTTGTTCGTCCCTTAGTCTTGGTTCCATCGTACATGTCTTCAATCACCCTAGTGTAAGCCACATGTACGTATCTAGCCTTCAAGCATCTATATAAACCCTCCCTAGGAACTTTGCCGTATGTCTTAAATATGTAAATCTCTCTCTTCCTATACTACTCCTCCAGTCTCCTCACAAGGCGGCCGGATTAATTACTTCTATAATTATTCTCATTACAATCATGCATATGCATTAGTTCTAGGAAAATATCAGTTAAAGATAGATAGATATATTGTGAACATTTTTACATGGAGAGACTTGAATGAAAATGAAAGAAAATTAATATATAGTACATGAAATGTTTGTTTGTTTCAACAATTCAATGTGAAATACCCTTTAGAACAACATGTGAGGAAATGAGAGAGAGAAGTGTGAAGAGAGTTGCTAGTAGAGAAAGGCCTGCAGATATAAATAACTTATTGAAGAAACTAGTGGGCTCTAGGTCTGTTGAGCGGCTCAATTCAAGTGTAAAACCAAATGTTGCAGCTGCTCCTGAAACCAATATATTTGCTATGATCTGTTTCAAATTAACAGGACAAGCCCATTAGAAACATATCAATTCATATAATACAATCATTTTCACACTATCAATATAGTTTAATAGGCTATTATAGTATTAAGAGAATATTGCATTATATAATATAGTGGTGTTACATTGGAAATGGTACTATTTTATTTGTCTCAATCGTGCAAGGTACTTCACTTATTAAATATAGTCTTAAACATATTTATGTCTTTCTTCAACATTTATGATATTTTGGAAAACAAATAACAGTGAATTATGATAATTTCTTTCCATGCAAATTTTAAATTTATAGTTGATGAGATGGTTTCAAAAAGTCTAATTTTATTACGGTATAAAATAAAATAACTAAAAAATTGGTATGATATAAATTTTAAAAAATAACTGATTTCAACTTAACCAAGCGTGTAAAACATTTCGAGGAGTTATGTAATTAAAAGAGAATACACACACATTTGGAAGATAAAATGGTTGATTTAATTACCATGTCACCAAATAGATCTAAAAGGCTAACTCCAATGCTTAGTGAGAGTATTGTTTGAAAGAGATTATAGCCAATTCCCACGCCAATGCAAACCAGCATATAACTGCAATCACAACCAATTGTAAGTGTACATATCTAACACAATCTAAACTTAAGGTCAATAAATTTCGTTTAGTCACTCGAACTATGAGAGCACCTGAACACATAATTAAGTAAGTGTTCTTATTAGATATATTTTTCTATTCAAATTTTAGAAAAATGTCTTGTAAGAATAAAAGGAATAATATCATATTATATTATATTTCACAAATGATATTCTTCCTATTATAAGTAAAACAAGAAGAATTATCACGAAGAGAATGAAAAACATGACTTATTTCAATATATTTAGTATCTAAACAGGCTGAACACGTGATGAAGTGTTTTTACTAGACATTTTCTATTCAAATTTTAGAAAGTGTCTAGTAAGAAAACCTTATTATACGTTCAGATACTCAATTGAAAAAAAATGATATTATATCATATTATATTTCACAGATAATATTATTCTTCCATATAAAGTAAAACAAGGAGAATTGTCATGAAGAATGAAATGTCATGACTTATTTCAATTCAACATCTGAACGGACTGAACATATGATGAAGTGTTTTAACCAGACATTTTCTATTCAAATTTTAGAAAATATACCTAATAAGAACACCTTATCATACGTTCAAATGCTCAATTAAGAAAATGATAAGACAAGGAGAATTATGATGAAGAGAATGAAATACTTACACATAAACACGAAAATCAGTAAATTTAATTTGAAGCTCATCATCAGAGTAGAAAAGGCGTTGAGTATCGGAATATTGAGAACTTGTAAGGAGAAGGATGAGTGATCCCACAAGGCAAATTAATACAACAAGTCTCACCACCAATATCACTGCTTTTCCCATCTTCTTGTTAATTTTTTCTTATTAATTTACAACTATTTATAACATCAAATTTGTCAACTATTATCACCCCCTCACGTTCAATGATTCCTCATATATACTTTATTTATTAGTTTTGATAAGAACTAAAGAAAATTAATTGGTATTACATCATTTTAATTTTCTTTGTTAGGCTACATACATATATGATTATTTTCTAGGTATAATATATTGCCAGATCATATGGTTGACTGCTTGAAAAATATAATTATGCCAGTATAAAGAAAAAAGAATGTTAAAAATTATTTAGAATTTGACAATTAAGGTGCCTAAGTATTGATGCTACAAGTGATATGAAACAATGAATTTACAGTTGGCATAATACATAAATATTCTTCATTGAATATCGGGGATCCATGATATTCGGATAAAATATACATATTTTAGCTATTATTTAACTAATATTTTAATACTTTTAATCACCTTTGAGTATTGCTTATATTATTTTAAGCTATCTTCAAAAGGTTTTGTAACACTTTGAAAAGATCTATTCTTTCATTTCTTATCGCAGGTACTTGCTTCAGTTTTTAGTCTTAACTTCTTTGTTACACTATAGTTGAGTTTTATACATTTTAGTTCTCTTTAAATTTTCTTAATTAACTTATGCAAAATAAAATTCCTATATTGACAATTAAGCATGTACTTCAAGGTGTTATGTGAAAACTAATAATTGTAAATTTTGACAAATCAAAACAGAAAATTAAGGAAGCATCTTCAATTTATAAAAGTGCAAAACCTTTTATTCAGCAAAAAGAACAATTCTTTTTCACCAAGATTATTTTTTTTTGAAATAAAATATAAACATGATAAAAATTCAAATAAAATAGAAATTTAATAGTCAAGATGAGCAAAATTCTATTAGAGAAATTTTTGTTACACCGTCCAAATGCCAAATCAGTTCATCAAAAAGTGTTTGTCATCTATATCCAGATAAGCTCTTCATATATATATTATTTCCGTAATATATGGGTAAAAAATAATTAGAATATGATCAATTTAAGTGTTACGTATAACTGGATGAACTAAAATAAAATGAAGTTCATCGTTGATGTCTTGGTCGTGTATGTCAATATAATAATCTAGTTTATTATATTGGTCAAGTATTATAAATAATCATTTGAAACATGTTAGATGAAGGTCAATAACGTGAAGGTGTCTTTCTTAATATTTTCTCCATTTTAATTTGTTTGTTATTTTTGTATAATCTGTTTAAAAAGAATATGTTCTTTCATTTTTTTTTGACGATTCTTTAATTCTAACTTTTCATATAATTGAAAGAAACATATATATGGAATTAAGATGATTTCTCTTTACGGACCCAATATTACAATTTTACAACATAGATAAATATATACTAAAAATGTATAAAATTTATCAGGATCTAATCAATTAGCCTATTTATATACGAAAACTTATATAAGAGAACTATAGAAACTATTATGATTATATAAGAATATTGTAGATCTGAATGGATCTTGGTCTATTGTTGTTTGTTCACGAGGAACTCAATTATCAAAGCATCAAAATGATTAATTGTCCTAAACTATTCTTGGATTTGGGCCTGTAACTGTATGTTCGAGTTTGACTATAAGAAAGTATTCAATAGAATATAAACACAATTCAAATACAACACCAAGCAAACTAAGGGTTATCAATAGGCGTCATGCAACTGAAACTAACAATCGCAAACCTTAAATGATGACAAAAAAGACTATACAAAAACCAATACTAAAAATGAGTAAAATTTATCCGGATCAATTAGCTTATATATATACGAAAATTAATACAGGAGAATTATAGAAATTATTATGAACATCTATGTTTTAGTCAAGCCTCTTTACTTCATTGTTTTGATGTTCTCTTGGGTAGAGTTGCCTAGGACGGTCAACTAGAGTTAGTTGATGTGTGGGTGCAACAGAGTTGCTGCTTATTTATGCTCTTATGTTAGAGATCGGAGTTGGTGGCTAGAGTTGTTGGGTTCTTGAAGTCTAGATCAACTAGAGTTAGTTGGTTTAGTGGCAATAGAGTTATTGCTTAGTTTTCTTTTGTAGTAGAATTGCTATAGGAAGGGGGAAGAGATTAAGAGTTTAATTCATAGGTTGCAAGAGTTTGTAATTTGAAGTTTTGCTCCGTTTTGAGTGAAATGGAGTTTGGGTTGAAATCCTATGAGTACGTGTCGTGGTTTTCATCTCCCTTGAGCAAAGGGGTTTCCACGTAAAGTCCTTGTGCCTGATCTACTTTGAGTTATTTATTTTCCGCACTATTATTCTGTCGAGAGACATGGTCCAGGGATCACTAGTGGACGCATACATTCTGACAAACTCCTTCTTTGAAAGCATATTGATGGAACAATTTAATAGCATCATGGTCAAGTAGTGTAGTCACGCACTCCATATACTATCATTCTTTCCTATCAAATCCTAGTGCCTTTGCCAAACCAATCAAAATCCCATGCTAGGTTATCCAAATGGTCACTTTGATCTATGTCATCAAGCACAATTAAAACCTTCTTAAACCGAAGTCTATGAGCTATTATGTGCTTTCCGTCCTTCTTATTATACACATAGTTATCTTCTTTTTTTCTCAACAATTCTGAGAGAAGGATCTTTTCCAAAAAATGCATTTCACACTTATTTTCCTTAATATCCGCAAGAAAACAAGCACCATCAAATCGATTTGAAATTGTATCAAAAATAGCCCTTGCTATTGCCGTTTTACCGACTCCCCCATTCCGCAGATCCCCACAATCCAAACATCATTGATCTCCATCTCTAATAGGGATTTTACTTTCTCTAAATGAGTATTTATTCCCACAACATTTCTCAAATAAGATACTGAAGTCTTGCAGAATTTGGATGGAACTTGGTCAACAATATGCTGAATACAGTGATTCAATCCTATATATATATAAAGAATATTGCTGATATGTACCGATAAAGAATCAAGAACAAAAAGTAGTATTTCACATTATAGAGTACTCCATTATCATGATAAAAAGGACTCTGCACATAAATCAAACTTTAAGAATCAATCAGAATATTTTTCCTTCTTACTGATATAAATATATAACCAACCATCATTCATTATTCGGGAATATAAATATATAATCAATCATAAATATTTTTGACTCATGAAAAAATATATAGGTATTCTTTTCAATTTATGTGTTTTCACCTCACCCGTCACGGATATCATATCCTTTTAGATTTGCGGCAACAGTTAGGGCATTCCTCCATCGTTGCACCTTCTGCATCCCCCTCAATATCTCCTTATACCTTGATTCGTGTTTGGCAACTGCTTCTGCAAAGCTCTCATTTTGGTATCGAACATGTGATGGATCCACATAACAGAAGACCAGTATGATTATTTGTCCATTTTCTTTCTCATTGCATTCCATTATCTTCACTAGTTCATTCAAGCACCACCTTGACGCAACATAATTCTTGGAGAAAACAATTACGACAACTTGAGACTCTTATATAGCTTTCACGAGTTCTTCTGAGATGGAATCTCCATGCTCTAGCCTTTTATCACCTAGAAAGGTGAATATTCCCTTGTTTACCCTTGATACAAGTGACTTGTAAAATTTCTCTGGATATCTTCGCCTCTAAAACTTAGAAAGACGTTGTACTTTCATCGAGGATAGTAGTGTGAATTACTCGCAGAAGAGGAAGATGTCATAGATTCAATTAATTGTCTGAAAAGATAAATAAAGTGTATGGATCAATTGATGAACAAAGTTATATTGAGGAAAGAAGAAATAAACAAGTACCAATTCAAACATCAAAGCTTCTACGAACATTCCAGTCAACTAATAATATTACCTTTCACCGTCTATCTCTTAAATTTCTATTGCTTCTCCATAGATCAATGTTGTTAATTTAATTAGCAAATAGGGTTAACTTAATAGCAAGGACTGATAATTGTCGGTCATTATTTAGTTTTTATTTATGGACTATGGTTATGGACCCACACTATCCATCTGCAACAAAGAAAAATTGGACTGTGCATATATGTATCTAGTATCTACTATCTACTATCATTGATACATGTATCTGACTTGATATATGAAGGAATGATATAGCTGATCTGAAGGAGTGGTGTAGCTAACTTGAAATTTGGTACAAAATTATTTTTCTTAGATAATATATATTATTTTAAACTATAGAGTGAATTAATATTTATGGTGAAAATATTTGTGTACTTAGATAGTTTTTCCTACTATTTTTGATGGATTGTTATTATTTTTTTGGTTTTCCATCCGGTGACCGGTACCCACATTGAAGCTCGACTAAATTCAGAATCATGTTTTCGCATTGGGGGTAAAACGCTCCTTAACAAAGTTAACTTTGTATCCAAGGGGACTCGAACTCGAGACATCTTGATTAAGAATGACAGAGTACTTATCAGTCCACCACAACACTGCATAAGAAGTGATATTTATTAAAGTGTTAACCATTGTGCATGGAGTTGACGAATTTCAATAGAAATTGGGAAAAAGTCACCCAACTCAAATCTCATTTGGGGTTATAGACCTACTATCCATCTGCAACAAAGAAAAATTGGACCAAATTACTATTTTGAGCAAACAACATAAATTTCACTAATTTAGAGCTTAATTGTGTGTCTTTTCTTTAGTTTTTGAAATTATCTTCTGTATCACATTTACTTTATATCTGGGTACTCAAATACGCGTATCTCAAATATATGTGGGTTAAATTTGATGTAATTTGTTTCAAATATATTGTATTAAAGCGTGACTCGTATGTATCTGGATACATTGACTCTCTTTCTCACCCTCTCTTTATGTATCTATATTTCAGAATGTATCTGATATAAAAAATATATGTATCTAATATCAAAAAATACATATTGACTCAAAATATCAGTGGATGAAGCTGCAAAGAAAGACTATACCTTAGAAAATACCTCCATTGAATCGAAATATTGTGAGTTAGTTCTACTAAGTATCTGTACCCACATAATGGCCTAACTTAATTTAAATTTTTATTAGAAAGTCTCATATTGAGGGTAAAATATTTTCTAACAAAAGCTATTCAATATTCGAAATTCGAAATTCGAATTCAAAATAGTTAGTTAAAAATGAAGGAGTAATTATCATTCTCTACTGCAATCATTGTTGTTAGGGAAATAGGGTAAAAAGTGTCCTTAAACTATGCGAAAGGAACAAAAATGTCTTATGTTTGTAGTTTGGTCCAAAAATGTCATTACCGTCAATACTTTGATCCAAAATGCCCTTATTGTTATTTAATGGGTCAAAAATACTCATTTTTCAAATAAATATATTGTTTATTTTCTTTTTAACACATTTTTTTTAAATTAACAAATGTTTATCTTACTTCAATTCAAAAAATAAAAAATGAAAACATTTCTTATTTTAATAAAAAATATTATAATTATTTTTTATTGTTATATAAATACAAATTAATGATGGATATACTATGATCTTATATATATATATTATCTATCGAAAGTGTATATGAAGTTATTCTATTTTAATTGATAAAATGAGATTAAGAAGAAACAAAAAAATATTTCTTACATTTTTTATTTGTTAAAGTGATTTTAAACCAAAGAAAACAAGAACATGGTTTTTTAATAATATTTTAATTAGGAAGAAAATAAGTTTAAAAGGGAAAATAATAATATATATATTCGGAAAATGATATTTTTGACCCATTTAGTAACTATAAGAGCATTTATGGATCAAAATATTGACTGCAAGTGCATTTTTGAACCAAAGTATTGACGACAATAATATTTTTGAGCCAAAATATAAACGGATAACATTTTTATTCATTTCACATAATTTAAGGGTATTTTTGATCATTTTCCCTTGTTATTCCTCTCTTTTCTGACAAAGAAAAAGACCCCTTAATTTTTCTACATTTGCAGTCTTAAATGATATAGGGACAACCTTTATTACTCCCCTTTTTTTTATCCATAGATTTTTTGCAACCTTGGAACTCAAGGATAATGAGTCCACTTCCTACTCTTCTCACTTAAATATCAAGCATTGAGATGTGCATTATTTAAGTTAAACCGAAAAATTATATTTTTCTTATTTTTTATTTGTTTTAAGATGAAGAATTAAATTTTTAAAATCAAAAATCAAAAAATTAAGTTAAGAGTCAGAATTACTAGGTTTCTGCAAAACGTAGTATTTACATAAAGATTGCAAGTTGGGGAACTAAACAATTTTCATTAGGAAGAGAATTACAAGGTAATTTACATAAAGATGCGGTTGTTGCTGCTAATTATTGTTGTACAAAAAGTAGAGTTTTTTTGCCATTAGCAATTCTGAAATCATATCGGAATTAGTAAAACACATCCTGTGACATTTTTCTAATTGTTACTACACCCACACCGTTGGAAAATGAGATCTGTGACCGCATACATCATCCTTTGAAATGTGTCATAATTTGCATACAAACTTGATCAATAAATATAGAGAAAACACATAAAAAAATTATAAATTTGGCAGCACAAATTATTTTAGCTCTTAAATTACACGGGCATTTAAATACCCATTAACATTTTTGAAGTGAATTAAATACAACCACTCTCACCTACCACATCATAGTCATGTAAACACCACGTCACATCCATGTAAGCACCATGTCATTAATTTTCAATCTTTTTTTTTTGCTTATTCACTTTTTTTTGTAAACACTTTTTAAAATTGACATAATACATAAATACGCCCTTTAACTTTGTCTCATTTTATATTTATGTTCTCCAACTTTAAGTGAGCACAAGTAGACACTTGAACTTGTATAAAGTTGAACAAATAGAGACACACATCCTATGTGGCATCCTACATGACATTTTGCGTCCTATGTGTATTGTGCCACTTATGTCACACCCCGAGCCTACACCCTGGCGGGACTGGCACTCGAGAACCATTATTGCCCCAAGAGAACCCTTGGTCTTGCTTACTTACTCAGCGGAAGACTTAAACATAAGAGATAATCTCAAAATATAACTCATCCAATAACTTAAAAGGATATAAAGCTTAGACAAAATGGCAACTCAAGTCTTAACGTATACAACTGAAAACGGAACGACTAAAGAACTATAAATACTCGTCCATAATGCCTCTAAAATAAAGAGGGATTTCGGGACAAGACCCCCGATACTCCTAACAACTAAAGTACTAAATCAAAATGATAAAAGGAGTCCTCTGGATAGAAAAGAGTCTCACCAACTGACTCTGAGTGCTCAACTGGATCAACGAGGCGCTGGATGTTGATCCTGGTTACTTGTGTCTGCATCATAAAATGATGCAGGACAAATAGCATCAGTGCATTGAATGTACGAGTATGCGAGGGGAATACTAAACAAGACATAAGCTTGAAAGGAACCTGAAAAGAACACTTACCATGGCTTTACTCAACTCATGAATAACTCAACTCAAATGCAAAGTAAAAACAACAATAAAGGTGCAGTTTATACAAAGCATTTAAAACAATAAGTGATAACTCAATGTATTAAAGAGATACAATTGCAACTCAATTTACTCATATAATAAAGTAATATAATACTGTGGGAGTTTATCTAACCGACAACCACCACTATGAGCCTAAGTGATGATACAACGTCTTGCCCACGCTGCCATAACTGTCCTATATTTTGTCGTCATATAGGACGCCTCAACTAAGTGAATCCACTAGTTAATGCTAAAAAGCACTGAGAAATCATCTAAAAAGTATGATATTTTCTACCTATGATGGCTACATGGTTTATGGAGACTTGAGTTATTATGAACTCGCGTCCTCATATTGGTGCTCAATACTACTCCCAAAATATACTCAACCCATATGTTTTAAAAATAAAACTCTTTCTTTGATTTGAGATAATTACTAAAAAACTAGCCCAAAGGCTTTCTTCGAAATCAGTGTTTCCTTTCTTGCTCAAATGTGAAAACATTTTAGGGAATACTTAGTTCCCGTATAATCTTTGAAAAAATGAACTTTACTCTTACTCTTTACTCAACTCAAATCTTAAGTCTTAAAACAAAGTGAAAACGTTTGTAAAAGACCTTTGGAAAACTCTATGAACTTCTCTTGACTTGACTGTTAACTTTTATTGAATTGAATTATGGATTCAAGGGTCATGATCTCATGTTTATGGATGATTTCATGATATTTATATGTACCTTAGAGTGTAGAAATCAACTAGAAAACATAGGTACGTTTCTAAGGAACTAGTATGGAAAGAAGTGGGAAAAGGTGGGAGAACTGGCATCCGTGGCGCACTGAGAGGCGCGGGGCGCCAGAGCCCAAACTTTAGAACTGAAGTTGTGGCGCTCTGGTTGGCACGGCGCCCCAGACCCATGCCCATAAAACTCTGATTTTTCTCCTTCATTTTTCAACTCTAAACCCTCTAATTTCACTTGGTTCTTTCCCCAAACACCTAGAATCAACTAAATCATCAATATAAGTAAGATTCTACTCGAAAACAGACCTAAAATCATGAATCAATCTCAAGAAACTTCAACAACAAGAACCCACAAGATTCCAAACGAATTTCATCAAGAACTCATAATATTTGCTTTCAAAACTACACAACTTCGCTGAATTGAATCATGATTGGCATGTGGGTAAACTAACCCAATGCTATGTGATCTCACATACCTCGTAGAGATCACCCCTTGACGAAATCCTCAAGCAATTCTCCAAGGAATCGACGAATCCTTGCTTCTTCTCCTTTTTTCTCCTCTTCTTTTCTCTTCTCTCAAAACTCTAACACTTTTCAATAGCGTAAATTGAATCCTATCAGTTTAGACCCTATCTTAATTACCAGAAACAAAATTAAAATAATAGAGTATGGAAAAAACCAAACTACCCTTCCAAAATCCGGATTAGACTTTCCTTATCCAAACAACCCAACTTCGAATAGGCATATCTCACTCATACGAACTCGAAATTGAGCAAACCCGACGGCATTGGAAAGAAAATTCCAAGATATTTCCTACGGTATCTGGAAGCATACATCACTCCTCCTGATATAGAAGTTATGGTCATTTGAAGTTGACCAACAACTCAAACTTAACATAACTTAACCAATTTTCCAGATTTTTCATTCTTTCCAAAAATGACGCTTTCTAATTCTAGCTCTTTCTAGTTCTTTCAATTAGCGAGATGTTACATATCTCCTCCTTGGAAACATTCGTACTCGAATGAGATTACTCTTATTAGGATATGTGTGTAACATCTAACATTCAACTAAAACACCCAACAAGCAAATCTAACCAATCAAGTATATGAATTAAAGAGTACTAAGAAGAGAATTAGTACCTTGGTCTGGAATTTCTTCGGGATCAAAGAGATGTGGATATCTCTTCTTCATATCCTCCTCAGTTTTCCAAGTAGCTTCCTCAACAAACTGATTCCTCCAAAGGACTTTGACTGATACTACTTCCATGGTTCTCAACTTGCGAACTTGGCGGTCTAGAATCTGAACAGGGATCTCCTCATAAGATAAGCTATCCTTGATACCAATATCTTCAGTAAGTGAAGGATTTCCCATGCACTTCTTCAACATGGAAATATGAAATGCTGGATGAACCGCTGCTAACTCTTATGGTAGCTTCAACTCATAAGCTGTATTACCAACCCTTTTTGTCAAGACCTGAGCCTATGTCCCAGAAGCGACACGGTGTACAAGACTCTAAAAAGCCTTGTACAAGCCTCATAGAATTAATAACATTCGATATAAGGAAAATGGTATGAAATTAAAACTTATTTAAATCCATACAATCGAAATCATTTAAAACAGCGGAAGTCTATTGTCTCACATGACCATCTAAAACAATATCCGAAACAAAAGTAGGGACACAACCCTTTACAATCGAAAGTCTAACAAATGTCTATTACATGAAAGAAATGAAACATCATAGTACTTGTCCTCGAATCCATGAGGACATACCAATAGTCTTGGAAGAACTCAATCCAAGCTTCAACTAGAGAGAATCAACTCAAATGCCAAAACCTACACTTGTAGTAAAATAGAAGAAATATGGGTTAGCACAATTAAGTACTAAGTATGATAGTCATGCAAAAACCATGCTTAAACGGATATTTTATTTGAAAGTCATGCATTTATTTCAATTTGAGAAAACTTCATGAACATAAGTATAAGAGGCATAATATACAAACATAACCAACATACAAGTCATTTCTTTACATTAGAACATAATCTACCATATAAGACATTTCATTACATTAAGCCTTCACCTCAAGCAACCCCAAGCTATACCATGTGCAATGTATGAATAGCGTCCCATACCACCATCCACACTAAGTACCACATCAAGGCCACCAAAAGTGAACTTACCATTCATCCTTTCCATCTTTACACGATACTCATACATAAGAGGCATAAGCATTTCATAAGTCATGACAAGAAAGTAACTCATAATACAATCCAAGTATAGCATGCATCATCACATTAAGCATATAAGTCAATATTCTTCATTAGCTTCATTAAGAGCACTTTCATTCATTAGTCATTAAGACATTAGAGAACTCATTATAGCCCTCTCAAATCCTACTCGTGCAATGCATGGATGGCATCCCATACTACCACCCACACTTCATAGAACTTCTCAAGAAATCATAATGCACATCTCACATGATGGGAATAAGCATTAACCAACATAGACCATGAGAGCAAACCATGTAATCCGGTGTCATATAGCCCTACACCGTAAAGAGATGGTCTACTTTCCTAAGGTAGGACCGGTAACATTTTAGCTTAGGTAGAAACCTACTAGCTAATATCCTATGTGGGCACATAATTATGAGATAAGAATATGTTCATTGGAACTCTAGCCTAACATCGGGAGAGTTTCCACCTTACCATATCAACTCGGTGCTTAGCCTCCATTCCCATAGAGTATTTCATTTTCATTAACATTATTGTACTTGAGAGGGCCACCAACATTAGGCCTACCGACCCAAAGTACATTACACAAGAAAGGGCCACCACCATTATGTCTACCGATTCAAGGTATATTACATGGATAGCTCATTGAATCCCCAATAAAGGATGTCATAACATTGGGTCTACCGATACAAGGTTCGTCATTTCACACATGAAAGGGCCACCTACACTAGGTCTACCGATTCAAGGTTTATCATCACCTTAGTTTCTAGACTCATCATAAAGGGCTACCAACACTAGATCTACCGGTTCAAGACATAGCCTAGAATACTTCATCATTCATTTATGAAAGGAATGTCATTGGCCTATCGATTCATATTCATCAAGTCAAGACACAATCATATACAAAATAGGATGCCTAAGCTTACCAATCCAAGATACAACATTCAAGGTCACATTCATTAATACAAGAAAAGGATGCCTAAAACCTACCAATTCGAGATACATCAATCCACATTACTTTCATTTATACAAGAAAATGATGCTTAAGCCTTCCAATCCAAGATATAACTTCACATTATAGAAACACTTCACATTCTATCATCACATTCATGAGTGTTAATTGAGAATATGATTTCAATCATAACACAATTACATTCTAAACATGATTATCACACTTTCATTGAGATCACACACATATACTTCACATCATAATCATACATATATCCTTCATAAAATTGCCTTCCAAGGCTATACATCAATCACAACCCAAACATCTAAGATACTGAATTATATAAGGGAATTAACATGATTCAATAACTCATTCAATATAAACATAAACAATTCAACATTCATTCATGACCAATCAACCCAATTCACATACTTCTAATTTAGGATTTTGGGGGTAAACATGGGTTCATAGGATAAAGCACCTTAATTCACCATTAATTCAACAATTCCATCTTAAATCATTATATAAAACCTTTTGAAAATGATTTGGAATTGAACCCATGCATAGATTGAAAACTAGGGTTTTTGGGGAAATTTGGAGACTTGAAAACATCTTTAAAGTTGGCTCCTTGAAAGAAACTAAGTCAAGGATGAAGACTACCATACCTTTTAGGGAATAATTCCACACGAAATTGAAGAAGAAAGCTGCTCCTTGACCCCTAGACTTGATCTTGAACTTGCTCTTCAATGGAGTTTCTAGATAGAGAACTTTTGGAGAGGTAGTTTCTAACTTTGGGGGTTTTGAAATAATGAAGTCTAAAAATGAGTTTAATACTTTTAAAACCCTTAAAATACATTAATAAACCAATAATAACCATCCCCCAACTAAACTAACTAAAAGAGGAATTTACTAACCACCCTCAACTTGGCCGAGACTTTGACAGCAAACAGGTGCCATCCATAAAACCCCCACCCACGGACCGTGGGTGGGGACACGCTCCGTACTGTTGAGTTGTGATTTGAATCTGCAACATGGTTTTGGGGGACTTGACCTACGAAGGCCATCCATGGGGTGTGGATGGACCTACGGGGCGTAGGTCCCCATCCGTAGGTCATCCCAAAATTACAGCTTTTTGGTTTCTTGGGGTCTTGGGGGTTAGGCTTTAGGGTCTTCCTCAAGGACCCCTAGGGTGGTCCTTGGGGAGTCGTACCTTGACGTTTAACCCCTCAACCTAAGCTCGAGACAACATTCTACCATATGAAACCCCATTATAACTCAAACACACAATCGTTAGGCTCTAGTTTCACCTATTCATTTTACGGGTCGTTACATTTTTGGATATTTTGTAAGGACCAATATACCGGGGACTAAGCTTCCCCTTATTACCTAATCTCATAACACCCTTCATGGGTGAAACTTTCAAGAATACCCAATCATCTACTTCAAACTCTAACTCCATTTCCTAACATCTGTGTAGGATTTCTGATGACTCTGCGCCGTTTTCGACCTCTCTTGAATGACTTTCACTTTCTCCATAACTTGATGAACTAAGTCTGGTCCTATCAAACCTTCTTCACCAACTTCAAACCATCCAATAGGAGATCTGCACCTTCTCCCATAAAGAGCTTCATAAGTAGCCATTTGGATGCTAGAGTGGTAACTATTGTTGTAAGCAAATTCAATAAGAGGTAGGTGATTATCCCAATTACCCTTGAAATCAATCACACAAGCCCTCAACATATATTCTAAGGTTTAAATAGTGCGCTCTTCTTGACCATCTGTCTGAGGGTGAAAAGCAGTACTTAAGTTCACATTTGAACCCAAGCCTTTCTGAATTTTTTTCCAGAACTGTGCAGTAAATTGTGCACCTCTGTCTGAAATAATCGAAACTAGCACCCCAAGAAGTCTAACTACCTCTTGAAGATATAACTTGGCATAGTCCTCTGCTGTGTGGGTAGTCTTTACCGGCAAAAAGTGGGCTGATTTGGTCATTCAATCCACAATCACACAAATAGAATCATGTTGCCTGCAAGACCTTGGTAAACCTGTGATGAAGTCCATATTGATCATCTCCCACTTCCACTCTAGAAGTTATATATTCTAAGCCATACCACCAGGCCTTTGGTTCTCTACTTTAACTTGTTGGCAATTCGGACACTTAGCAAAAAACTCTGCAATACCATTCTTCATACTACTCCACCAATAAACTTCGCTCAAGTCACGATACATCTTTGTGGAACCCAGATGAATGGAATAACTAGAGCTATGAGCTTCCTCCATGATCCTTACTTGGAGTTCATCCACCCTTGGTACACACAACCTATCTTGATACCTCAATCCACCATCGCTTCCTTGTTCAAAAGCCAATATTTTTTGCTTATGAACATTTGCCTTCAATTCAAGCAAAATAGGGTCTTGGTCTTGCTTCTCTTTTACTTCTGACACTAATGATGATTCAGCCCCATGCATCACCACTACTCTTCCTTCGATGGAATCCATTAGTTGAACTCCCAAGCGTGTAAGTCTGTGCACATCTTTTGCTAACTCTTTCTTATCTTTCTCAAAATGGGTGGTACCACCTATAGACAACCTATTCAAGGCATCATCAACAACATTAGCCTTACCTGTGTGATAAAGAATACTCATGTCATAATCCTTGAGTAATTATAACCACATCATTTGTCTGAGATTAAGCTCTTTCTAACAAAACACATACTGAAGACTCTTGTGATCGGTGAACACTTCCACATGAACACCATAAAGATAGTGGCGCTATATTTTCAAAGAAAATACTACGGCAGCCAATTCTAGATCATGGGTTGGGTAATTCTTCTCATGAACTTTCAACTGTCTAGAGGCATAAGCTATAACTTTGACATTTTGCATTAACACACAATCCAAACAAACTCAAGAAGCATCACAATACACAACAAAACCTTGAGTACCTTCTGGTAAGGTCAATACTGGGGCAGTAGTCAACCTTTTTTTCAATTCCCAAAAGCTTTTCTCACAAGCTTCAGACCATTGAAACTTCACTATTTTCTGAGATAACTTGGTCAATGGGGATGAAATAGATGAGAACCCCTCTACGAACCTTCTATAATATCCAGCCAACCCCAAGAAACTCTTAATATCAGTTGGAGATGTAGGTCTAGGCCAATTTTGTACTGCCTCTATTTTCTGGGTGTCAACTTTAATTCCCTCTTCAGAAAAAAATGTGGCCTAAGAATGCCACAGACTCAATCCAAAACTCACACTTAGAGAACTTGGCATATAACTCTCTATCCTTTAAAGTTTGGAGAACTACTTTGAGATGACTAGCATGATCTTCCTCATTCCTCGAATAGATTAGTATGTCATTAATGAATATGATAACAAACATATCTAAATAAGGCTTGAATACTCAATTCATAAGGTCCATGAATGCTACAGGCGCATTGGTCAAACCAATGGACATAACTAGGAACTTATAATAACCATAACGGGTCCTGAATGTTGTCTTTGGAATGTCACATTCTCTTACTTTTAACTGATGGTAGCCTGATCTGAGGTCTATCTTATAAAAACAAGTAGCACCCTGAAGTTGATCGAAGATGATGCTTAGTAATGATGGTAACCTTGTTCAAATGACGGTAATCTATACACATCTTAAGGGAACCATCCTTCTTTCTCACAAATAATACCGGAGCTCCCCAAGGTGAGACATTTGATCGAATAAAGCCCTTATCAAGGAGATCTTTCAACTGCTCATTCAATTCTTTGAACTTTGTTGGTGCCATTCTATATGGTGGAATAGATATAGGATGAGTATCGGGAATAATATTTATACCGAAGTCTATCTCTCTCTCAGGAGGGACTCCGGGTAGATCATCTGGAAAGACTTCTGGAAACTCACTCACAACTAGAACTGACTCAATAGCAGGTTTCTCAACACTAGAGTCATTAACTCGGACTAAGTGATAGACACACCCCTTGGAAACTAACTTTCTCGCCTTAAAGTACGAAATGAAACAACCCTTAGGCACTGTTGAACTGCTACTCCATTCTATAACTGGCTTATTAGGAATTTGGAACCTAACAACTCGAGTTCTACACTCAATGGAGGTATAACAGACATGAAGCCAGTCCATACCTAGAATAACATTAAAATCTACCATGTCTAACTCAACTAAATCAACCATGGTGTTCTTTTGATTGATGGAAATGACACAATCACGATATACTCGCTCAACTAGAATAGACTCCCCAACAGGTGTAGAAACACAAAAGGGTTCACAGAGTTTCTCAGGAAGAATATCAATGTTCATCTCAACATAAGGAGTTACAAAGGATAAACTCGCTCTTGGATCTAGCAAATCATAAACATTAAAGTTAAAGATTTAGATCATAGCAGTGACAACATCTGGTGAATCCTCTTGCTCTTGTAGACTAGTGATAGCGTACGGACAGTTTCCTCCTCCGCCTGCCCCTGAAGTAGCTCTTATAGATGCAGATCTGTCTGGCGGAGCAATTGAATAAGACTAGGATCTATTGTCCCCATTACCATTACCCTGCTTGTTCTTCGGACACTCTTGCATAAAATGACCGTATTGGCCACACCTGAAGCAACCAGTGGAGCAATCACGATACATCCCTGAGTGGTTCCTACCACACTTAGCACATGCAGGAGTCTTACTACACCCTCGTGCCATACTACCTTTAGAATAGGCAGTTTAACTCTAAAATTCTGACTATTGTACTCACCCTTGTTCTTTGGTGCAGGTGCACTATCAGATGATGAAGCAGGTCCCTTTTGTTTCTATTGGAAGGAAGACCGGTTCGCATTACTCTTTTGTTGCCCTAACTCATTCACTGATGTCTTATCTCTCTTATTCTTAAACTTTTCTCTATCCCTCAGTTTTTCCTCCTTAACTTGTTGCACATGGATCATTAACCTTGCTATGTCCATATCCCCTATCAGCATAGCTGCTTTGCCTTCCTTGCTTAACAGGCGAGACAACCCAGCAACGAATAAACTCATCCTGCTCCTCATGTCAGCAACCATCTATGGAGCATAGAGGAAAAGTTGTGTGAACTTCGGACTGTACTCATGAAAGCTCAAAGAATCCTGCTTAAGAGTGAGAAACTCTCGTACCTTTGATTCTCTTAGTTCTCGAGGGAAGAAACACCACAACAAGGCCTCCTCAAAATAATCCCAACTCACAGGTAGTGCACCCTCAACTAAGTTATTCTTCCATTGATCAAACCAGATCCTAGCGACACGCTTCATTTGGTATGCATCTAGTTCCACCCTCTCAACATTAGCAACATGCATGATCTAAGCTCCTCAACAAAGTTTTCTGGATCCTCAGTAACACTTGAACCAGTGAAGCTTGGAGGATTAATCTTTAAGAACTCGCAAATCTTCAAAGTATCAGCCACTTTCTTACGATTCTCTCTTTGTTGCCTAGCTTGGTTGGTCACGACTTGGCTCAACATTCGTATGGCCTCACGGAACTCAACATTAGTGACCTCTCCTTGGGGTTGCACTTCTGGTGCATTAGGTACCCCTTGATCCTGTACCTCAACATTCCTTCTAGCCGGACAACCTCTGACAACTCTTCTGTAACACCCCTAAATATTAACCAAGAGTCGCATGTAGATTTACCGTTGCTTAATTACTACAATATGTTTTATTCTCATTTTGGGAACTTGAAGTTTTGTGATAATTGAAAACTTGCTTAACATAAATGGTGATCGTAATTTAAGGTATTGTATTGGGGTATTTTCGTAATATTCTAATTAAAATTATGTATAAATTTATAAGGAGGTGAGGGATAAATATATAGGTGTATATGTATGCATTTTGGGCAGCACACAACTATTTGGGCAACCACCTTTTGGAGACAGTTGTACATTGTGATAAACATCACTTTTGAGACTATATTTTGACACCTCTTCTAGTCAAATTTGTCTCACCTGAAGTATAAGAACCTTAGAACATTATATAACAAGTTTTTCTTCAAAATCACAAGAGAAAAACTTGGCCCTTTTGGCTGGAAATCGAGACACACACTTCTTTTTGGTAAGTGGTAAAATTTGTTTTGGAGATGGGTAGTGTTTAGTATTTAAAGCATAACTTGAGTTATAGAACTTCGTTTACAGTGAATAAATATGATTGGAAAATCTAATTGGTAGACCTACATTTCTTATGTTTATGTAAAACTCTAATTTAGCTGTTATGGATTCGAAATATGGAACGCAACATAGGACAAGTTCTGTCCAGAGTTCGAAAGTAGAAATCTTGTATGGACAACTGTTAGTGTTTTGAAAATATCTTTTTGTACAAAATATATTTTGTGGTGATTCTTGTTTGTTTGCAACATTAATAGATGTACCTACATCTTTCATGAAGGTTATAAAGTCTAGTTTTGCCGTTTTCCTTCTCAAATCTAAGTTGTGACATAAGGTACTAGGCTGGACAGAATCACTGTTTTAGGAGCATAGTCGTATTTGTATAGGATAAACTTACTTGTGATGATAATCCTGTTTTACTTCGACATTATTGAGCTACTAGGAATTAAATATGTTATTTAATTGTATTTTTCAGGTTGTATATACTCGTGAACAAGTTGAGGATCTTGATACGTTGGTTGGTCTATGGTCTAAACTAGCGAAGTTGTGTTGGACTGTTTCTTTGCTAAAGCACTGAGGTTTGTGTACAAACTTGTACTTGCACTCTTTTAATTGCTGGTATATCTGAAAGTTGATTTTGGTACCTTGGTTACCTCTTGTCACTTTGCCTTGTCATGTTGGTATCCTTTAAGACGTTAAAGACGCTTGTGTAACTCGCCCACTTGTACGGATTGTTTGATCATATGGCACTATGGTTGGGACCTTTTCCTTCTTGTGGATGTGACTTTGTCACTATTGGCATGCCTCTTGACTCGGATCATTTGCCATCTTGACTCTGGATTTTTAGTCTGTCTTAAGAATGGAAGTTGTCCATTTTAAGTACGAACTAGAAAGCCATTTTTAATATGGTTCTTGGTTTTCTTGATTATTGGGCTTTGACCCTTCTTGATACAGGGCGTCGGCCTTCCTTGATACTTATTTGTGCTTGGTGTGACGACATGATGTATATATTAGGCGAGCCTTGTTATTGAATCTCTTGGAAAATGGTGCTATGAGCGTTCTTTACGTTTGGATCTTTAAATATCTAACTTGATACTCTTATTATATTGTTTACTTTATTTAATTATTATGTTTCAATAGTGTTGTCCATGACTTGAGAAAGTTAACTTGGTGACTCGGATGGCTCCGAACCTATAGTTTTTACACTACTAAGCTATATGCTTAGCGATAGTTGTTTCTATCGTAGGGAATGATCGAGAGGAGGCGTTAAGCGGGCCATTGGAGATGGAGATTTTGAGAGCTTTAAGGAAGATCACATTTGCATATAGGCATCTATATTTTGTATAAACCTTGGGCCTTGTACATGATTTATGTGTTGTATATTTACATGAAATTTTGAGGACTAAGTTGATCATGTCACCTAGGTTGTAGTATAAGTATGGCTCTATGTTTTGTTCTTTTGGGGTGTGTAAACCCAAGTCTTGTAATATATTAAATTTACCACTAATTTTGAATGATTGTGTGAAGCATGAACGACCTAGTTTGGGTACTCGGAAGTTGGTAATATTTTTTTTTATGTCATTTTCACTAGTGTGAGGACAATATATGCATAAAAATCTCGTGAGTTATTGGCTTATATTATTTCGGAAGGGTCGCTACAAGTGTTGGCATCAGAGCGTAGGTTTGTGGTTGTAGGACTTTTGCTGTGAATAACTTGTATACTTGTTCGCTTCCAAAAAATGTTCTATTTGGATTATTTGTTCACTTACATGGTTTATAATATTTTATCACATGTAGAGTGCACATGCATCATGTACATGTCCCTAATGCAATGTGATCTTCCCTTTTGAAGGAATTAAGTTATGGCCTCTTCTTCTGACCGACCTATGGAAGTTGATCGTGAAGGTTCGGGTACCTCTGTGCCCCAACCTCATGCACTAGAAGAGGTTGGAGAACCTTTCTCTAATTATTATGTTCCCCACACTAGTGGGTCTGAAGTGGGAAACAATCAGGGTGTAAGAGTTGGTCCACATCCTCACATTACCTGTGGTACTCAAGCCATGAATCCTTCTTTTCAACAAATGGTTGAATTCTTCCACCACATGGCTGAAGCGATGCATGATCCCAAGGTGATTAACTTTGAGAAAATGAGGAAAATGGGTGGTGTGGAGTTTGAAGGCACTGTTGATCCCACTGATGTTGAACAATGGCTGGAGCGCATGGAGAGGGTGTTTGAGCAGTTGGAGTGTTTAGATGTTGCAAAATTTAAGTATGCTATTTCACTATTACAAAAGGATGCTTATGATTGGTGGGTAAGTGTTCCATATGCCAAGGTAAAACCTCATATTCTTACTTGGGATGATTTTCTTAGGGAATTTCGTATGAAGTATGTTCCACCTGCTTATTGTGATGCAAAGAGAAAGGAGTTTTTGAATTTAAGTCAATGAGGCATGTCTATTGCTGAGTACCAATAGAAGTTTCTAAGGCTCTCTCGTTACGCTGGAGGTATTATTAAAGAGAAAAAAGACAAGTGTAGGAAATTTGAAGATGGTTTAAATGATTCCATTAGAAAGAATGTGGCGATCCTGCAACATGAGAACTTTTGTAAGTTAGTGTCTGCTGCTTTTACTTGGAAATGACTTGATAAAGAAAAAGCTAGTAGAAATGAAAATAAATTCCGAAAGCCTAGACCAGATTTTGGGGGTCCATAAAAAAGGGGATGGTTTGATAATTCTAAGGCTGGTAGTGATAACAGGCCACCGCAACAAAAGCAAAACATATCAGATTTTTCTACAGCTAGCACCACAAATTATGGCCAAGGCAAGCCTCGTGTTCCCACTTGTCCGCAATGTAGGAAGAATCATTATGGTACTTGCAGGAGAGCTTATGGTGCATGTTTCAATTGTGGGAGCTTTGATCATAAAGTGAAGGATTGTCATAATACTAATAATGCTCCTTCCTTGAGAACTGAAGGCTCAGTTCATAAGCCTTCTATTAATCCTCCTCAAACTAATAGAGGTGCAAGACCTAAAAACACCCAAGCAGCAGGTACAAGTGGAGATAATCAAGATAGTGGACAAAGGGCTACTGCGCGGGCTTATGCTATGAGGCAGAGGGATGATCAAGATGGACAAGACGTGGTTGTTGGTAAATTTCACTTATTTGTCTTATATGTGTTTACATTGATTAATCCGGGTTCTACACATTCCTATATTTTTTAATTACTTGTTCCTCCTGAAAATGTGAAATATGTGAAACTTAATTATGATGTGCTGGTTGAAAGTCCTTTGGGTTATCAAGTGGTGTGTAATCGAGTTTACCAAGATTGTCCCTTCGTGATTCAAAACCTGGTCTTCCCTGCTGATTTGATTGAAATGCCCTTCAAGGATTTTGATGTTATTATCGGGATGGATTGGATTTAAAAATATCATGTGGTGGTAGATTGTAGGTCTAAGCATGTGACTTTTAAAGATCTGACATTTTCACACATCATTGTATAAGGTGAAAGATCATTGACATCTAGTATTATTTATGCGGCCTTGGCAAGAAAGTTGATGTGTCAAAGTTGTGGGGCATACCTTGCTCACATAGTTGATACACGGTTGGAGAGTCCTCGTATCAAGGGAATACATGTTGTGTGTGATATTCCAGAAGTCTTCCCAAAAAACCTTCCTGGATTGCCCCCGGAAAGAGAGGTTGAATTTCCAATCGAGCTTATTCCTGGATCGACCCCTATTTCTATCACTCTTTATAGAATGGCTCCGACAGAATTAAGAGAATTGAAAGCTCAATTGCAAGAACTTCTTGAGAAAGGTTTTATGCGACCTAGTGTTTCTCCTTGGGGAGCCCTTGTTTTATTCGTAAAGAAGAAAGATGGCACTCAAAGGCTTTGTATTGACTATAGACAATTGAACAAAATAACAATCAAGAATAGATATCCACTACCAAGGATCGATGACTTGTTTGACCAACTGAAGGGTGCTAAAGTATTCTCAAAGATTGATTTAAGGTTTGGATATCACCAACTGCATGTTAGAGAGAAAGATATTCCTAAAACTGCTTTTAGAACTCGGTATAGTCATTATGAATTTTTGGTGATGCCATTCGGATTGACAAATGCTCCTGCGGTATTCATGGATCTAATGAATCGAGCATTCAAGCCTTATATTGACCAGTTTATGGTTGTTTTTATAGATGATATTTTAATACTTTCCAGAAGTAGTGAAGACCATGATAAACACCTCCGGATTATTTTGCAAATTTTGAAGGAGAAAGAATTTTATGCTAAACTTTCCAAGTGTGAATTTTGTCTTGATGAAGTGACGTTTATGGGACATGTTGTATCAGCCGAAGGCGTGAAGGTGGATCCTAGTAAGATACAAGCAGTTGTTGAATGGAGACCTCCCAAAAGTCCAACCGAGGTAAGAAGTTTCTTACGCTTAGCAGGATACTACAGAAGATTTGTGAAAGGCTTTTCCATTATCGCCTCTCCTTTGACTAAGCTCTTCCAGAAGGAAGTAAAGTTTATTAGGGATGACAAATGCCAAGAGATCTTTGAAACTCTCAAATCCTTGTTGACTCAAGCGCCTATACTTACTCTACCAATTGAAGGGTAAGAGTATGTAGTATACAGTGATGCTTCTCATAATGGTCTAGGATGCGTTTTGATATAAGAAGGGAAGTTTATTTCTTATGCCTCTCGGAAATTAAAACTGCATGAATTGAATTATCCTACTCATGATCTTGAACTTACTGCTATAGTCTTTGCTTTAAAAATATGGCGGCATTATTTGTATGGAGAGAAATGTCATATATTCACTGATCACAATAGCCTAAAGTACTTGGGTACTCAAAAGGAGCTAAACCTTAGACAACGTAGATGGCTTGAACTCATCAAGGATTATGACTGCATGATTAATTATCATTCAGGTAAAGCCAATGTGGTTGCAGATGCCTTAAGTCGAAAGTCCTTCGCAAGTATATCCTTGAGTCCTTTACCCTTGCTTCTTGAGTTAAGAGCCATGAATGTTTGTTTTACACCTGATTCAAATGGTTCAGTTATTGCTAATTTGCAAGTAAAGCCAATAATACTTGAACAGGTGAAGGAAGCACAAACGTTAGATAAGAAACTTGTAAAACTGACCAAAGAAGTTCAAAATGGGGAAAAGCTTGATTTTACATTAACAAATGATGGTGTCTTATTTTATCAGAACAGGTTATGCGTCCCTAATGATGACAAATTGAGGAGAAAAATACTGAATGAAGCACATACTTCACCATATGCAATACATCCTGGAGGTACAAAGATGTACCAGACCATCAAAGAACATTATTGGTGGAATGGTATGAAGAGAGACATTGCGGAGTTCATTTCTAAATGTTTGGTTTGTCAACAAGT
>JAJOOO010007359.1:0-14913 GCA_029582685.1 Solanum piurae
CATGTAATACACTAGGAGAGGATTGCTATTACTAGGATTACCGCGTTATGAGCTTATGGGGAACACATTCCTAGTTATTTCTAATAATCTGAATATAAATAAATACTTAGTTCAAAGCTATTTTTATTGTTTTTATTTTATTTTAATTTAAATCTCCCCATTTTTATATAACGACTATCGAGTTAAATATTTGCTATTGACAATATTCTTCCATATTCTCTGTGGGATCGACCCCGACTCATAGTTGGGTAAATATATTGCATACGATCATTTATATTTCTTTTTAAGAAGTATATTTGAACGTTATCAATAGGTCATGGGCCACCTAATTCATTTTGTGCTGGGAGATATGATCGTTTGAAATTGACCCAAAAATCAAAACCTGATCAACCCCTTTCACGGATGACTTTACGGTCGGTGTGAAGCTCCACAAACCGTTTAGGCGATCGTGGTCCTTCACAGTAGCTTGGGGGGTTATGTTCCTCTTTTCACGGACGACCTCACGGTCCGTGTGACGCTTCACGGACCGTTTAGGCGGCTGTGGTCATCCATAATGACTGGGTGCAATACCACTAGCAGGATGATAGGTCGTGGTCCTCTAAACAACCCGTGGACCCCTCTGTGGTTTGACCTTTTCTCTTGTTCTATCCTAGTTCAGATTTTCGAGGTGTTACATCTCTCTTGGATAAATAACACTTATTCTCATAATAATAACAATTAAATCAGTAGCTAGTCAATAATTAAGTCTCGGTGAGATCTATAAATATGATTATCTAACAATCACTTATTACTTGCGACTACGTACACTATGTGTGGAGGACCACACCTACCTTATGGGATACTCTACTACATTAACTCGACACCTCTTTCAGGTTGATATGTTCTTTGTTATGACAAATGACAATGATCTGACGGTGGCAAAATCATCCATATTATGATGCATATTGCTTGAACTCTTTTTATAAGTGCCTCTTTACCCATCAATATTGTTCACTTTATCCCGAATATTAATCTAGTAAACACCTTAAAATAGAATTGTTATACTTTTTGAAATTTGAAAAATGTCAAAAAGTTATTTTCACAAATTTTACTCTAAATCACTAAAAAAAGTTCAAAAACTAACTTTAATTTATATTCATGTTCAAACATAACTCTAATTATATATATATATACACACACAAATTTCATAATTTTTATATTCAAGACGCACTAAATTGTTGAAATGTCTTATAAAACTTTTTTACACCCTGCCTACCAAAGGGGCAAGGCGAGACAAAAGGCGTTATGGAGCCAGAGGAAAGATGAATATCACGACCCAAAAGAAGAGGTCATGATGACACACACCCTAATAATCCAAATTGGTGTGTAAGCCGAAAGAAATAACACATACGAGACTTCTAAAGGAAAGTCATGCGACAACCAAAAGAAATGAAACACAACAAGGAAACTTCCAAAACCTAGTATCATAAGCATAAAGAGCATCTAATACATTTCTAGATTATGAAATACATCTCAAGTCTTCGAAAATAAATTAAAGACTTTAAAAGATAGATGGAGACCAATGCCGATCCAGAAAGTAGGATCTCAAACAACTCCGAACGAGAAGAAATCGCTAGATCCAATCAACCACTACGAAAATCACCCTAACTAGGATCTGCATCAAAAAGATAATAGAAGTAGGGGTGAGTACAACATGTACTCAGTAGGTTAGACCAACTGAGTATAAACAACTAAACAAACTTAAGAAGTAAACTATAAACGCTTCCACATGTATATAAAAAAGTCCAATTCCGACATCGGTGCCGCCAATTTACATAATAATGGTGCGAATAAAATAAACACATAAGGATATAAATAATACTCGAATTGACAGATAAACAAGTTACACAACACAATAAAGTTGGTCAATTCAATGCAATAAGATGATGAAATGATGTGGTGGAATCAATGTCGTCGCACAACCTATCCTATACACTTTGTCAAGCTTTAACTTCCAGATAAGGACCCATGGGGGACTCGCAGTTCATATACCAATCTCAAAATCTCAATATCTTATCAACTTGTCACCTAGCTCATGGTCAAGGATAAATGTAAGGTGTCTCACTTTCTTTCTAAAAAATAGTATTTCTCCAAATTCTCATATTTCCATGAACAATGATATGCTGAATGAGGATGAATGCATCACAAATACATACAACACAAAGGCATAATCAACTCATCAAGGATTTTGAATAGCATAAAGTTTCCAAACTCAATAAGTCATGAAACACGCCCTCAAATGATAGGGATAGTAGAAGAATCCATTTGAAATCAGTCTTTACCATTTTAAAAGTTTTTCTTTCATTTTAAGATGAAAAAATATCAACTCAAGCCCCTAATTCGGACATCCCAATGTCAAATATAACAAATAGGCTACTTAACCCCTCACTTAGGCAAATTCTCAATTATCACAAATTTTCAACAATAATTAAGGGTGTCACATGAGCCTCCATGTAGGCTAAACATCACAAATAGACACCATACGGGCTAAACAAGAAAGTCAACACTTATCCACATCTAAACTCATACCACAACTCATTTCACACTTGACTTCCTAAGAAAGATTAATTATTCATCTCAGTCCAAAAGAGGGATAACCAAATCTATCTTGAAGGCCAAAACTTCACCCGAACAACTCTACCAAAGCACTCCATCAATCAAACGATCATCGAAATGATTCCAAACTATCAAGAATGGAAAGAGTTCATCAAAAGGAGTCCAACGATACCCATATTGCTAAGGTTAGAAATCGGGGTAAAATAGTCCAAAAATCTCTTCGAAAATAGGAAGGGTAAAATCAGATTTTAATTTGAAAATTTTGATCTACTAGTAACAAGGAATTTGTGGTTGAAAAATCCATTAAAATTGAGTAAAAAACGAGTTCCAAATCAAGAAATTTATTATTTTTTAATTTGGGGGAAAAAAAACCCAAAACCCACATTTGTAATCTTGATTTTTAAGTGTTTTGGAAGATGAAATTCGAAGAAAATGATATAAAATTGATAAATGGACTTATCTGCACAAGTTTTTTTTTCAAGAAAATGATTTCAAAGTCTCCCTCCCAAGCTCCCAATATGAAAAAAATGATAAAAGAAAGTGAAACGGAAAGAAATAAGGTTGTTTTAGCCAACAAAAAGAGTTGTTAGACTTTTCGTTGATCACCTTTGACTGTTGACTGCACATTGATCGTGGTCAACTGCACCAGCACTAGAAAAATTAATAATTTCTATCTTATTAAAGTCTCTGTACGAATCATCGGGATTCATTCAGGACCCGATAAATATAAATCAAATATGCTATCCCACTAATTTGACATTTCAGACTCAATAAAATTGTTGGATTTCCAAAAAAATATAGTTATGACGGAAATACCCTTCCAGACCTCTCTTTACACCTAAAGTTCAACTTCTCGCCCAAATACCCAAATCTAAACCTAAGGCCTCGGAACTCTAACCAACCACCTTACTAGACTAAACTCGATGTTTCTAACGTGAGGGAACTAACAAAATCACCATCCAATGCTCGGATCTCAAAATATTGACCAAAGTCAACTATATCAATATAATTCAACTCAAAAAGGCTAAAAATCACCAAAATCTTACCCTATCGCATCGAGGACCACACTAACCATTTTCGCAACGCAAACAAAACATGAAAACGCTAAGGGGAAGGAAAAAAATATCATTTCATAAATAAAAGTAGTTTCTTAAGAAATGGGGCGTTACAACGAAGCCCATTGCCTCGTGCTGCGAGGTAGGCCAGCTTTGGACATTTTTTTTCCTTTTCTATCCCAACTTAGTGGGCCCTCCTAGGTGTTTTTAAATAGTATAAATATCCATATTTAGTAGTTTTTTTTAGGAGAGAGTGAACGTATTAGGAGCACATAACAAGATTGGAAGCGAACTATTACTAGGTTTACTTCTTCATCCTTTACTCAACTATTTTTTTACTTTTTTATGAATTCTATCTTTCGTAATAAGATTACGAGTGGATAATCTATCTATCTAGAGTTATAGCCATAGTATGAACATCATAATTTATTAATTGTTTGTTATTGCGTATTCTACCATCCATGCCTTGTTTTCTTAATTTTATGCTTATTATTTTATGGTTTTGCGATTCATAAGATAAATTGAAAATGCCTAGTGAAACTTGAGAGATTAAATCTAGGAATACACATGAGTTAAGGGGAGTAGGGTTCGTCTGCGGATGAATTAATGGCTAGGATGAAGACATACCTGCTTGACTTAAATTCATAAATGCACTCATATTGATTTAACTATATCCACTCAATGATGTAATTAGAAGGGTAATCTGGGTAGGAGGTTAGATGCTCAAGAGACCATGACCATATTATCAAATCCGTGACTCAACAAATTAATAGATATCTTAAATCAATTTAACAATGATAAATAAATATGATGAAATTATGAAAGCACCATAACCCTATGCTTTAATAACTTTGTGAACAACTTCTATAACGTCATTCTCATTTACTCATATTACTTTAGTTATAATTAGTAGAGAAAATACATAGTTATCCCATCGAACTTATACCATTTTTTGAAATAGACATCTTAAGTTTGTGAAAGTCCTATTACCCCACGAAATTATTTCCTACCACAATAAATACACCATTTTAACAGCACCTGCAGTCTCATTGTCAGCGAGTGTGTCTCACCCCCAAATAAAATAATGTAACTTTATTTTTTCCTGGTCCTTTAATAAAGGGTTGGGTAAAATCCAGACCCGCTCAAAATATTGACAAATTTCCTTTTTTATCTTAAACATATTATACATAAATCATGGCGAAGATAAACATTCTCGATCATTGGAAAAAGTTTAGAAATTCCATTGCAGATGTTCGTAGAACTTTAACAGTGGCTAATAGAAGAAGCTCCATCATTGGAGAACTTCATAGTGACAACTCAAATGACATCTCATGACCTTCATAGATCTATCAGTTTATGGTACTCTAAATGGTACGAACGTGCATTAGTCTTTGCAGTCCAAGGTGTATTTTTCAACTCATTCCTATTTGGCGTCCCTAAAATTGGCTAATCGGATTTTTGGGTACTTAGAGGAAGAAACAATAAATTTGTAAATAGAGTTTTTTGGTTGATATATAAAAGAGACTTTTTGAGAACTCGCCAAACTCCAGAAGTTCATATGGCATCTCATGGAGGTTTATAGATCGAATTATTGGATTGACAGAAGAATTTTTTTTCTTTGGCTGCACATGGAGATCCCTTCAATGGTCATCAATGGAGGTTTGTCGAAGATGGAAAGTGGTCTATTTAATAAAGGTTTTTTTAATTGGTGATGCCACGTGGCACCAAAACACTGGTTTAGGGGTTAACTTTGCCTCATTCACGTGCCTCTCAAACTTGAGATCGCACATGCTCTGAGAATGGGTTAAAAGGGTGTATTTATCATGATTAAAAATAGTTTCGTGGAGTAATAGGATCCTCGGAAACTTAAGGTGTCTACTTCAAAAAATGGTAAATTTGATGGGGTAATTATGTATTTTCTCTAATTAGTATATCAAACAAACAAATAACTCTTTCTTGAACTAATAACACTTGTTCTCATAACAATAATAATTAAATAAGTAGCTTGTCAACAACCAAGTCCCTGTGGGATCGATAAACTGATTGTTTACACAATAACTTATTATTTGCGACCACATATACTTACATGTACGGATGATCACATCTACCTTATGAAATATCCTACCACATTAACTCAACACCTCTTCCAGATTGATATGTTATGTGTTACAACAAATGAAAATGTTCTAATGGTGTAAATATCATCCTTACTATGATGCATATTACTTTGAACTTTTTTCGTAAGTGCCCGTTTGCCCATTGATATTTTTCATTTTTTCTCGAATATTATTCTGAAAAGCTGCTTAAATAGAATTGTTACAATTTTTAAAATAAATTGTTGAAACATAACTAATTTATAAATGCTATTTTCAAGTATTTTTTTCCTTTAAATTTTTCAATTTTTATATCCAAAAGCTCACTAAAATTATTGAAATGTCTTGTATAAGCTTTAGTGAAAAAGCAAGTAAAGGTTAGAAATTTGAGAATGCCTAAGATGGTGCCACGGTGACTGTGAGTAATAGCAGCAAGTTAAGACTGGGAATGCAATAGTAGTACGTATGACAGAGCACACTGCAAAAAAAACATTGCTAGTCGTGCCATATTCGATTCACCCATTCATATCCCCTCTTTCTCTCTCTCTCTCTCTCTCTCCCCCTTTTCATATATACACATAAATGTACATGCATCTGTATGAAAAATTAGCCATTGTTTAACAATGAGAAACAAGAAGAGTGTTGAATGCTTGCAGATTCAAAGGTGTGTGAGCCTTTTTTTTTTTTTTGGTGGGGGTGGTGGTGGTGGTTTCCCATCTTGCTTACACTATAACATGAATTATTTGAGAAATAATTCTGATGGTTGCTTCTATGATTGCCAAATTTTGCTTCTATTAAGCTATCTAAGCTTGTTGGGGGGTCTTTTTCTTCTGTTTTTGGCCCACCTCTTGCTTTGATTTTTCATTGTCTCAGTGTTCTGCAAATGGCTAATAGACACTAATTAGAAAAGCTCTTCTTCTTCTGTTATTTAGCATTTTAGTCTTATTATTGATGTCTGAGGAAGAAAAACTACATTATACTGGAAGTGCTCTAGAATTGGGATTAAGGGTTTTTCTTGGTTGTAAATGTGATGTTTTTTTGCTGTTCTATTGTCAGATTTTTTTTTTACAGTGGAAGTGCTAAATTGGGCCTTGGGGTTTGGTTTGCATAGTTCTGTAATGTGATTCTGTAGCTTTCTTGTGTGGGTATATCTTAGTCTTGCATTTTGATGAAGTTACAAAATGTGTGTGAGGGTGTTGTGTATTTCTTATTTATTTGAGCATATATTCTTCAGGGATACCTTTGTTTAGATTTGAATGCAAGTAAGTTTTGTTTTTCATAATTTTGTGATCATGCATTTCTGTAAGAAACTACTCCTAATGTTTTTTTGGGGGATTCTGTCACTTGCTTAAAGGGTTTTGATTTTCTTGTTCTCTAAACCACTCCATATGTGTTATTTGAATAAGGATGGTAAGTTATCATATTATGGGGGGTTCTAATTCTTTGTTTCTCTGTAGTTCACTGAAAATGGAAAGTGACAAGTCAAAAGGAACAGGACCTGGCTCTATGGATATGTACAGTCTGGTTAAGTTTAGGTTAACTTCCTTAAAAGAAGAAGAATCAAATAATATATTTGTCACTGGAGACCTTGTTTGGGGAAAGGTAATGTCTCATCCCTGGTGGCCAGGACAAATATATGACGAGAGTCTAATACCTTCTCCAGTATGCGATGCCAAGAGAGATGGTTCAGTTTTCGTTGCCTTTTATGGTGATTATAGTTATGCATGGCTTGATCATAATCAAATTATCCCTTTTGAACCTCATTTTGAGGAGAAGTCAAACAAGTCGAAAATTCAAACTTTCTTTGTGGCTGTTGAAGAAGCTATTGATGAGCTGAAAAAGAGAGCAGTACTTGGCTTGACTTGCTCCTGCCTGGGTAATTTTCAGCCTACAAGAATTGAAGGACTTTATAAAGTTGATGTGAGCGGGTATACAACTGGGACCATTTATTCATCAAAGCAGATTAAAAAATCTAGAGATGGTTTTCATCCACATGGGATGTTTTCATTTGTAAAGAAGTTGGCCATGTCTCCAAGATCTTTGCCAAATAATGTTTATGGGATAATTAACATTGCAAAGGTTACTGCTTACAGAAAAGCGGTTTTTGAAGAGAATGATGACACTTATGATCAGGCATTTGCTGAATTTGAAAAAGGTGTTGACACCTATGTTCAGACATTTGGAGTGAAAGCCTCAAGCTCAGAGGATCCTGTAGAATTTTCGAAAGACGGGAATCAATGTACAGGTAATATTTCATACTGCATGATTTGTCTTCTACACCATTGTAGTTGTGTGTTTTTTTGTTTATGCCAGGAACAAATCCTCTTTTTAATTGCATCACCTGAGAAGATTCAGATGACTAAGTAGGTCACCTACAGTCTACATCAAGAGTATATAGTTGTATAGATGTAATCAAGCATGGGTGGGCGTTGCATTTTATTGTCCTTACAAACATAATTTTTCTGAAGCATAAAGTGGATGTTAAAAGAAGGAGACCTATGTACAACGGCGCATTGCATTTTACTGTCCGTACAAAAAGAACTTTTCTGAAGCATAAATTGGATGTTAAAAGGAGTCGACCTACATATGATGGCGAGCTATAAACTTTGATGTGCTTGTTCTGTCGGTCATTTGAAAGTAAGACCAATATCTGGCCAAAAACCAACAAATGTTGCTGCCATTCTGTTATGAAAATAATCGAATTGTGGATTAACTTGTCTTTCCTAGCCCTTAGGTGTCTTGAATACAATACTTCACAAGGTAAAATACTGTGCATACACCATACCTGTTTGTGCTCTCAGCTTTTCCATCAGTGCATCGTCCGAAATTTCATTCTCATGGTCAGTTTGTTTTGGTCGTCTCCTCCTAAGTCCTCACTCAATTGGACAAATGTTTGTTTCTACAGATTATCGTGCATTCTATTGCCTATTTCTTATCCTAGATAAACACTAGTATTCCATATTTAAACAGAGAACACACTGATTTATTTGTTTGTTGTACCTTTCCTTTTGATGCATCTGTATCGAAAGATGGGGACAAATCGTTTGAATATCAAGGGGATTGCTCCAGGAAGTCATGTAAAAGAGAAACTAAAAGGAAGAGGAGGGAAGAGTCTCCACCAGATGACCAGGGTTGTAAAGGCAAGTTCCGAATGGGTGCCTTCTTTGACCATCTAGTAACAAAATCAGGTGAAGAAACTGAGAAACATAACGAGCTTAAT
The DNA here is from genome assembly GCA_029582685.1 of Solanum piurae. Taxonomy (NCBI): domain Eukaryota; kingdom Viridiplantae; phylum Streptophyta; class Magnoliopsida; order Solanales; family Solanaceae; genus Solanum; species Solanum piurae. The sequence continues at coordinate 8,964 of JAJOOO010007359.1, forward strand.
GACTATGGAGAAGAACTAGGAAATGTTACTGATGCATTTAAGCATTTGAAGCAATCCCCATCAACTTTTTACGAAGAGAGTTATTGTCCAGATGAACATGAGAAGACTAACAAAAAGCAGACACTCTTGAATTGCCAAGACGAAGAAGAGTTGAGGGGCTTCAAGTCCTTGCATATGACAAAGAAATATGGTGACCAAACACTTCTGACACCCCAAGGGGATGACGTTGACATCCAATCAACATTGTCAGTGCAGTCTGAAAAGAAGTTCACTGAGGAGCCTGAATGGAAAGCTGAACCAGCAATGCTGGTAATAAAGTTCTCTCCTCAAACTATGCTTCCAACTGCTTCAGAATTAAAAGCCAAGTTTGGATATTTTGGGCCATTTGATGAATCAGCACTCCGTATTTCGTGGGGTTCAGCAACATGTCAGATTGTATTTCTGAACAAGTGTAATGCTCAGGCTGCATATGAATATGCAGTCCAAAGTAGAACCTTGTTCAACTCTGACGTGAACTACCACTTAACAGACTTTGATGGTTCAGAAAAGTTAATGGGAGAATGTTTTGATGACATTCAATCGTTTAAAAGTGAACCACATCATATGTCATTCCAAGAGTTGCCTTTGCAGTTCGATACTGAGATGAAGCCATTACCCAAGGAAAATTCAAAATGCAGGTCTGATGTAGAAGAAAAGGCATTTCTCAAAGGTAACACAGATACTAAGTCCATAGTTTGTGACTATCCAGAGGTTGATGTAAAAGTCAATATTGATTCTGGAAACAGTCCAGTGGTCCTTTCTGAAATCTTGTGTGCTTCAAGTCCTGTTTCTTCTAACATTCAGTATAAGCACAAAGTTGGCTGTCTGGATGAGACTGTTGTGGCCATTAATTCGAAATATTCCATGGATGAGGGATGGAAGAGTCATTATCAACAAAATCTCAGTGCCATTAGCACTTCAGATTTGTCACTTCAACTGGCTAACCTTTTCCAAAAGTGCAATGAAATTTTGGGTGGAATTGATGAGTCACAGAACCAGTTCAGCAACCAGAGTGAACTCAAATGAATGATAAGATATACTGTATGTATGCCGATGGGAAGGATTGAATGCTGAGAAGAAGAAAAGAGTATAAAACTTATGATCTAAAGCATTATGTAAACTTTTGTTTCTGGCTAGTTCTTATTTACCTTTATCTGTAAGTGATTTTCCCCAGACCTTTTAGTAGATTATGCTGATTTCAGACTCTTGAACCAGGCTTCTTGACATCTATTATTTGCGATATCTTCATTACTTATGTTCTCTCATAAATCTACTTTGATATGTGTTGTCTGAGCCTTTCGGAAACATCTCCTCTACCTCCATGAGGTAGGATAAAGTCTGCGTACACTCTACACTCCCAGACCCCACCTATGGGATTTCACTAGTTATGTTGTTGAAACTAGGCTTCTTGACAGAAAATTGTATGAAGAGAAGGGTTACAAAATTTGCATTATATAAATACAACAACAGAATTCCATAGAATCTGTATCAGATTGCAGTCATGACTAGCATGGACGTATTGTCTGAGAACCTAATTCACAAAATACTCTCTTACCTTAGTTTTCAAGAAGCAGCCAAGTTAAGCCTTGTCTCGAAAACATGGCTACAAGCTTGGTTATTTCATCCCAGCTTGGAATTCGCCTTTCCTTATGGCGGCCTAGGCCATGATAAAATAGTGGATCAAGTCATGAAGAGATATTGCCAAACAAAAACCCCTACTGAAAAGTTTCAACTTTCTATTTCTGTTCCTGCGTTTCGTCGTCATATTGTTTTCCCTCAGATAGATAAGTGGCTCCGCGTTCCTCTTCAGAATGGTGTTAAAGATTTGTCTTGTGAGGTTTATGAACCCTCATACCCCTTCCCTATTTTCACATTCTTGACAACAAATTCTTTAAGACAATTGATTCTCTTGGGATGTAATCTCATGGTTCATTATCTACTGTTACTACTTCTCAACTTGCAAGCTCTCATTCTTTGAGACAGCTTTCTCTAACTCAGGTTCAATTAGATGACAACATGCTTCGAGCTCTGCTCAATTGGTGTCCCTTGATTGATGATTTCATCATTGAGCATTGTCGTTCATTGACAAATATTGAGCTGCGGAATCTTCAAAATATCAAGTCAGTCTCTATTAGTTGCTACGAGAACTAGAGTGTTAAAATCCAAGCACCAACTCTACAACACTTGTTTAATTTTGGGTGTTCTTGGAAAAAATACCCTGTATTGGATATTGTTGAATGTCGAAATCTAAATTTTTTACAGCTAACAGATCTGTGGATATCTGAAGGATTTCTCCAACACCTTATTGTTGTTCATCTTGTATTCCTAAGATACTTAGAACAAAACTTTGAAGAACTTAGTAAGAAACAATAAAGTTTAAAGAGTATTTTCAAACTAGAAAATTAAAACTAGTAGAGAAAATAGAATCAGAAACAGATTAGAAACAATATAAAAATATTTTTCTCAAAGAAAGAAAATCGAGCCCACTGAATGCACAGTGTCCCCTTAAGGAAATTATTCCCCTCAAGTACTCGAGGTTAATAGAATATATCCTCCCAGGATAGAACGATCTTACTCACCGGTGTATCGGTATCTAAAACCACGGTGTCAGCGAACCACTCAACGGCAGTAAAATACACTTACAATACTAGATTTAGTAATAGTAGAAGAAGTCCAGAAAAATTCATTCAACTAAAATGAGAGGAAATCCCTCAATTTATAGAAAACAAAGGGTAGTGTGAAAAAGTTCTTATTGTGCCTTACCGGAAAGGTCACAAACCTTTGAAAAAGTCACAATCTTTCGGAAAGGTCACAATCTTTCGGAAATGTCACAATCTTTCGGAAAAGTCACAACCTTTCATAAAAGTCACAACTTTTCATAAAAGTCAAAACTTTTCATAAAAGTCGCAACTTTTCATAAAAATCACAACTCTTCATAAAAGTCGCAACTTTTCATAAATGTCACAACTCTTTATAAAAGTCGCAACTTTTCATTTTCCATTCACACCTTTTAAAACCCAACAATTCCCCGCATGAATGGGGAATGACTCTAAGACAAAGAAATGGACAAGTATGTGTACTTTACAAGCAAGAATTAATTGCATCTGGATAAGTAGGTTTCCCCTTGGACTTTTCGTAGTGAACATATGTCGGATACACTCGGTCAATCGGTAGATGCGATATCTTTGAATCGTCGAGCTTTGGTGTATACCTAGACAACCATATGTCACACAATTAACCCTTTACCGTTTATGGTTCTTACGGTTGTGTTCGTTTCAGCCATGAACGCCTCCTAGTTTCATGAGTGTATCGAGAATAGGCTTTTGACAATAATTCTCTTTGAAGCGGCTTACACTTCACACTCACATATGTGATTTCTAATCGTGTCATCGTGTAGATACACTATTTGGTCAAGTCTGCCAAACTTAGCAAATCATTAAAAACTTTAAGCTTTGTTAACTCATTAACAAGCCTTAATGTTTTAACCTCGTTTCTGAACATTGTCTTCATCATGAGAATGGATTGAGTTGATTGACAATGTCGAATCATCAGTCACAACTTTGTTTTTTTCCCTTGTATCTAGCTCTTGGGATCTCCAGTCTGCTAGATAGAGTTACCGCCATGATGACTTGTCCTAAGCCTTAAACCCACTCCCTTAGATGATTTTTCAACTTTCTCTCTAGTTAGGCCTTTTTGTAAGTGAATCCGACACATTATCCTTTGACTTTACATAGTCAATTGTGATAATTCCACTAGAGAGTAGTTTTCTAACGGTATCATGTCTATGTCTTATATGACGAGACTTTCCGTTATACATCATGCTCCATGCCCTACCTATTGTATCTTGATTATCAAAGTGTATGCATACTGATGCCAAAGGTTTGGGCCAAAAAGAATATCTATCAAGAAATTCCGGAGTCTTTCAACTTGTTCATCTGCCTTATCTAGGGCACCTAGCTCAGAGATCATTGTAGAGCTAGCGATACATGTCTTTTTGGAAGATTTTCAAGAGACTGCTCCTCCACTAAGAGTAAATACATATCCACCCGTGGATTTTACTTCATTTGGTCCCGGTGATCCAATTTGCATCACTATATCCTTTCAATACCGTAGGATATTTGTATAATGCAAGACATAGTTTTGAGTATGTTTTAAATACCCCAAAACTCTTTTCATTGTCATCCAATGAATTTGATTGGGATTATTCGTGAACCGACTCAGTTTATTAATAGCACATGCTATAATTATTCGCGTACACTTTCTCATATACATCATACTTCCCAATACTCTAGCATAATCCAATTGTGAGTCACTTTCACCTTTATTCTTTTGAAGAGCAAAGCTCACATTATTGGAGTCTTGACAAAATTAAAATTCAAATATTCGAACTAGTCAAGTACCTTTTCAATGTAATGAGATTGTGACAATGGTAAACATCTTGGAGTTCTAAGAATTCTTATACCTAAGATCACATCAGCAACTCCACGATCTTTCATATCAAAGTTGCTTTCTAGCATATGTTTAGTAGCATTTATCACATTAGTGTCTCTACTGATGATCAACATATCACCAATATACAAACAAACAATGACCTTGTGATTTTAATGTAAACACATTTATCACTTTCATCATTCTTAAATCCATTTACCAACATAGTTTGGTCAAATTTCTTATGTCATTGTTTGGGTGCTTGTTTTAGTCCATAAAGTGACTTAACAAGTTCGTTTACACTTTCTTTTCTTTACCAGGAACCACAAAACCCTCGGGCTATTCCATGTAAATTTCTTCCTCCAATTCTCTATTTATGAAAATTATTTTCACATTCATTTGATGAATTTGGAGGTCATATACCGCAACTAATGCAATTAGCATTCGAATGCATGTAATTCTAGTTATTGGCGAGTATGTGTTGACAAAATTAAAACCTTATTTTTGTCTACAACCTTTAACAACAGGTCTTGCTTTGTATTTGTCAATAGTTCCATCGACTTTCATTTTCCTTCTGAAGATTCACTTTGAACCCAAAGGTTTATTTTCTGGAAGAAAATCAATTAACTTCCAATATGGTTGCTCAAGATTGAATCAATCTCACTACTGACACCATCTTTCCAAAAGGATGAGTCTACAGAAGACACAAGAAATGTTACAAAATCATATTCAAAGGAATTAGATGTCCTTTGACATTTACTACGCCTCTGAATCTCTTTATTAAGTACATTCTCCTTTTTTGTTTCCAAGGTCTTTTAGACCCTTCACTAGACTACTCAAATCTAATTTTACAGTCCACAGTCATAAGTCCTATTTTAATCCTTTTTGGAATAGGAACTTGGACTTTGGCTAGACACCCCCACACTTTGAAATATTTCAAGTTGGATTTCATTCCTTTCCATTTATCATATGGAATAGATTGTGTCCTGAACAAACAAAATATTTTATTGCTTTCTTTCTGAAAAGACAACTTTTTGTTGTTCCCTTTTGGTGTATGGATAGATTCTCCACACAAGTTTTGTGGTAAACCTGAACTTATAAGTAATGTAGCCATCATTTCCTCCAAAGTTCAATTTTTTTTCCATTATGCAATTCCATTAGATTGAAGTGAATAGGGCAGTAGTTTGATGAATAAACCCACTTTCCAAACATATTTCTGCAAAAGGAGATTTATATTCTCTATCCCTATCACTTCTTATCTTTTTCCCAACTGATTTTCAAATTAAATATTATATTGTCTAGACATTTCTATTGTTTCATCCTTACCATTCAACAAATAGCATAGTCGTTTCTAATGCAATTGTCAATGAAAGTTATGAGATACATTTTCCCACCACGAGATGGTGTTGACTTCATATCACAAATGTCAGTGTAAATCAACTCTAAGGGATTAGAATTCCTTTCAACAGATTTATAAGAATGC
>JAJOOO010007360.1:0-23518 GCA_029582685.1 Solanum piurae
AAGATTAAATCTTGAATTTGTCTCTTTGCAGGTATTTCACTAGGTGTTACGACGGTAAATCTTATACTTTCAAATCTTCTATATGCATTTGATTGGGAATTGCCTTATGGGATGATGAAAGAAGACATTGAAACAGATGCTTTGCCTGGACTTGTCATGCACAAGAAAAATAATCTTTGCCTCGTCCCTAAAAATTATCCCTACACCTAGTAACAAAATTTATGTTTAATATGGTACGTTGTTTTGAGCTCAATCACTTCAATTATAATGTTTGTGATGATAAAATTTTACCTCTATCTCTAAAGAAACTAGGTAATTGTTTACCAAAATTAATGTGTTTTTATGTAAAATATTGAAGTGTGTTCCTGGTTCAACATTTAGATGTACCACATTTATATGTACTATGTTATTTAAAACATAATTTATATTGTTTTTTAAGTTAAATTTCAAATCACCATTTTATTGTCTACATAAATTCCTCCACACTACCCTTATTTTGGAAAAGTGTTTGTTGCAAACTTGCAATACCAAGATTATTAATAGGAAACACGATAAGGAAGAAGAACAAAATTGGAAGATGCTAGAGAAAAAACTATACTATAAATATGATTAATTCATAATTATTGGAAAATGCAATTATACAAATTACTATTTGTAAGAGATGGAGAGGGGAAGAGTGTCATGAGCCGAAAACTCGAGTCATGATGGCACCTACCAAAACCGTAAGACAATCCATATTCTGAAATGACAAGTATTGAGCATATTAGACAGAAACCTTAAAACAATGAAAAGACAATCAACCAAGCAGAGAAATAATAGCGAAAAAGGATAAATGACATATATATTTTAAAAATAGTACATGATCCAATCCCACAACCTGGTACAAAGCTACTAAAGTGAGTAAAAGCTTCGATATAAGAAAAATAAGTACAAACTTGTCTCTTACACAAAAAACTAGCCAAAAACTATATACAGATGGAGATGAGTCAAACTAGGACACCATCAGTTCACCCTCGATCTCCGGAAGCCCCTGCTGCTGCTGCACATAATCACCATCGTCGACTGGTGTTTGAATCTGCATTAAGAAAAATAGATGCAGAGTGTAGCATGAGTAACAGGACAACAAGTATCCAGTAGGCATCATGGGTTGACTGAGCTTGGAAAACAAATACATATAGAAAAGCGAGGAAATAAATTGTAACTAGAGGTTAGATAAATGTACAATAGTGGAAAGTATAACTATGCTCCTCGATAATCTAGCAGAAATATAATGATAAGGTAAAACAACTAACTATCCAACTGGACTCCCATAAGCCTAGAAGGTACACTCATGCACAATTAAAATGAAATTAACCCAAATGAACCCCCATAGAACCAAACCATTGAGAACTGCACTCGGACTTCGAATTGTGGCCAGTAAATATATGCCCAAACCTCAAACTTTGGCTAGTAGAAGTACACTCGAAACTCGAACCATGGTTGGTATACTCCGAAGAAATCCATAATCACACACGTTCATCATCATGCGAGAAGATACCATAGATTCTTCTCAGAATTAATGTTTGAGCATTATGTGACATTTGATTATCCTGAGAGGTATATGCTATTGGACTCGGATAACAATCAGATCTTTATTAGTAGAGATGTAACCTTTATGGAGCATATTTTTCCTTTCAAGAACACCCTTAAAGTCCTATTAGAGCTTGTACTTCCTATCCAACATGATCAAGATGTTGCTGGTTTTTCTAATAATGAGATGTGTTTTGAAAACCAAGCTGTAGCTACCAATCCTAATAATCCACACTTCAATAAGGTTGTTGATTCCTCACCTGTAGAAAAAGGTTCCAGTTGATAACTTTGATTATGTGGATGCCATTCTAACAACATAGTCTAATGTTGATAATCCCACTGTAGCTGCTGACCACATTGAAGCTATATCACCAGTTGTAGATATTAGAAGAAGTGGTAGAATACCACGACCACCATTATGGCACAAGGATTACAGTCCCTTAGAAAATCAACTTCAGTTGTTTATATCCTATTGCAAATTACTTGTCTTATTCTAACATGAGTACTGCTTATAAGTCTTATATGCACAGACTGACTGGGTAAAAAACCCATATACTTCTCAACAATGGATTGAAGCTATGCACGCTGAGGTAAAAGCCTTGGAACAAAATAAAACTTGGATCATAGTTGACTTTCCAGATGGAAAGTACGCTATTGGATCAAAGTGGGGTTTTTAAGATTAAGCATAAAGCTAATGGTGACATGGAGAGATACAAAGAAATACTAGTTGCTAAAGGATATAATCAACCAGAAGGACTAGATTATCATGAGACATTATCTCCTGTGGTCAAGATGGTCACTATGAGAACTCTGATTAGAGTTGCAGCATCCCATAAGTGGCCCTTATTTCAAATAGATGTCCATAATGCCTTTTCACAAGGGGACCTATCTGAGGAAGTTTACATGGAATTGCCTCAAGATTTCCGAGAGAAAGGGGAGCATAAAGTCTGTAAACTACTTAAATCCTTGTATGAACTTAAACAAACCTCTAGACAATGAAATCTCAACCTGACTGAAGCCCTTGTTGAGGCATGATATGCACAAAGTCCTTATGACCACTCATTGTTCACTAAGAAAGAAGGAGCTGATGTAGTTGTTGTCCTAATCCATGATGATCTACTTATTATATGTAATAGCAGCAAACTAATTCAAGACACAAAAGATGCACTACACAGTAAATTCAACATAAAAGACCTTGGACATCTTAAATATTTTTTGGGAATTGGAATACTAAGATCTAAGACAGACATTTTTACAATTAGAGCAAATATGCACTGGAATTGATATATGAATCAGGTCTAAGTGGCGCTAAACCAGTTGCTACACTATAACATCCTTCCTTAGAACGAGTTAAATTTAAAAAGCGCTAAATTAGAAATAGCTAAATTAATTTTTTTGCAAAGTTATGCTGAATTATGAGTTTTGGGTCAACTTCAAACGACCATAACTTTCAGTACAGGATGAGGTGGCCCATAAGATATCAAATGAAAGGTCTTTGAATCTTCTTTCCAACGCCAGCGAGTTTGCTAAGTTTCGAGTTCGTATGAGGGAGATATTCCCATTTGAAATATGCATGTCCAGTTAAGGAAAGTTAATCGAATTAGTGAGGGGTATTTTGGTCTTTTCCTTACCCCATCAGCTTTAAATGATTTTAGTATTATTTTAGGGGTCAAAACTGAATTGGATAATTTTTCACAATCTTAATTTACGCTTAGGTTTTTGAGAGGAGTTCACGGAGAGGAAAAGATGAGAAAAGGAAAAAAAAGCGAGGTTTTTTGCGAATCGAGGATTTGTTTCGCCAAATCGAGGTATGTAAGTTTTTATAGTGTTGGATTCACTCACCCGCACGCCAATCATGATTTACGTATTTGAATTCATCCATAAAGATTGAAAGATTTAAGTTTTTGATGAGTGTTCTTGAAGTGTTGCTTTCGTTCTTGAATTAGGATGGGTTTGATGAGTTCTTGAGATAATTGTAGTGATTTTGAGAGTTGTTTTTTAGTATATTCTCGTGTACTTGTATTGGTAACTGAATCTAAGGATAATTCGAGGAAAGAAATCGATTCTAGATGATTTAGGGTCAGAAAATTCGTCGAAATGTTCTGGGGGAGGGCTGAGGCGGTGCCCCAGCAGTTGGATGTAGATTTGGATATTGTAGTGTTCGCTTTAAAGATATGGCGTCATTATCTTTATGGTGTTCATGTAGATGTGTTCACCGATCACAAGAGTCTTTAGTATGTATTCAGCCAGAAAGAGCTTAATCTCTGACAGAGGAGGTGGTTGTAATTACTCAAGGATTATGACATGAGTATTCTATATCACCCAGGTAAGGTTAATGATGTTGATGATGCTTTGAACATGTTGTCTATGGGTAGTACTACCCATGTTGAGGAAGAAAAAAAGGAATTAGCAAAGGATGTGCACAGACTTACACGCTTGGGAGTCCGCTTGTTGGGTTCCAATAAAGGTGGAGTAGTGGTGATGAATGGGGCTGAATCATCATTAGTGTCTGAAGTAAAAGAGAAACAAGACCAAGACCCAATTTTACTTGAATTAACGGTAAATGTTCATAAGCAAAATGTGATGGCTTTTGAACAAGGGGGAGATAGTGTATTGAGGTATCAAGGTAGATTGTGTGTACTAAGGGTGGATGAACTCCAAGGGAGGATCATGGAAGAAGCTCATAGCTCCAGATATTCAATCCATCCTGGTTCCACAAAGATGTATCACGACTTGAGAGAAGTCTATTGGTGGAGTAGTATGGAGAAGTGCATTGCATAGTTCGTTGCTAATTAAGTGCCCGAATTATCAACAAGAGGTAGAGCACCAAAGGCCCGGTGGTATGGCTCAGAATATAGATATTCCGAAATAGAAGTGGGAGATGATCAATATGGACTTTATTATTGATTTTTCGCGGTCTCGCTGGCAACATGATTCTATTTGGGTGATTGTAGATCGAATGACTAAATTAGCCCATTTTTTACCGATAAAGCTACCCATTCAACAGAAGATTATGCCAGATTGTATATTCAAGAGATAGTCAGACTTCATGGAGTTCCAGTGTCCATCATTTCATATAGAGGTGCACAATTTTGGAAGTCTTTCCAGAAAGTTTTGGGTTCCAAGGTGAATTTGAGTACTGCCTTCCATCATCAGACTGATGGTCAAGCAGAGCGTACGATTCATACTTTAGAGGATATGTTGAGGGTGTATGTGATCGATTTCAAGGGTAATTGGGATGAGCACTTACCTCTCATTGAGTTTGCTAACAACAATAGTTATCACTCTAGCATCCAAATGGCTCCTTATGAGAGAAAATACAGATCTCATATGTCACGACCCAGGGATACCCCCTAGACGTAACACGGCGTACTTAACCCCGAAGGGGGTCTCATACAATCCCTTAGCATAATCATGAACATAAGTACATAAAAATGATACAGAATTTAAAACTTTTACAATAGAAGTCTTTTTCATAAAGGAGTATAAGAGTCTAGACCTTGTATCAAAGAAACCATCTAATACAATCGAGTACAACCTTAGGGACATAGCCCTTTACATCATAGTCTTGAAAATGGAAAGTACAAAAGGAACTAGAAATGAATAAAGTCTTGTCCTCGAACCATGAGGACTCACCAAGCTAGAAGAATAGTCAACTCAAGCTCTACTTGAAAAGAGAAGTATACCTCAACGACCAGAACCTACACTTATAAGAAAATATAGAAAATATGGGTTAGCACAAATAATGTACTAAGTATGGAAGCCATACATAGAAAATTCTTAAAACATGCATAAAAGGGACATTTAGTTGAAATCATGCCTTTATCAAGTTGAAAATCCATCATGCATATTTAGAGTAATTACGTAGTCAAACCATATCACAAGTAACCCTAGGTTACCACAATCATGCATAACTTACCTTGACCATGCATCCATAGCCAACACTCATAGACAAGGAGTCATTCATGTTCATATCTTATAATAAGTAAGGTCATTCGTGGCAACAATTCATATCATTCATACATGGATTCACATATCTTCATAGCATAAGGAAACCACACCATAAACCCTTTATAATTCTTTTTGTGCAATGTACAAGTGAAGTCCCATACCCTCACCCATACTAAGCAAAGCTCATTAAGAAGTCATAAATATAATTCATGTTCATATTCATAATTCCTCTTCATAGTTCATGTAAAACATGCATTAACTCATAAGCATCATGTCATAAAAGAACATACCACAATCACTCTCAAAGCCTACTTGTGCAATGCATGAATGAAGTCTCATACCCCATTCATACTAAGTAGAACCTCTCAAGTAATCATAGTACATAACTCATGTTCTTGTTCATAGTTCATGTTCTTGTCATGTCATGGATCATGTTCTTGTCATATAGGGAAATATAGCCTTAACCGACATAGACCATGTGAGCTACATGGAATCCGGTGTCATGCGCCATACCAAAAAGAGGTGTCCTACTTGCCTAAGGTAGAACTAACATGTTTAGCATTTAGGTGGATCCACTAGCTAAAGACATATATGGGCACATAGTTATGGGATAAGGAGATTGCTACTAGAAACCCAGACTAACTGAGGTAAAAGGTTTCCATCTTATGAGATACATCTCTTGGGAAGCCGGACTAACTGACGTAAAAGCTTCCATCTCATTTTCATATCCTCTCGGTGCTAAGCTTAATTCCCTTTAATATTTATGTTAAGTCTTTACTTTAGATTCATGTTTAATGGAGAATGCCTAGCACTCAAACCAACATAGTATCATGGTATCTCATGGATTCATTAGGTGAGAATGTCCTTTCAACCTTAGAATCATTAATACGTGAGTAAACCTTTCACATCATGTTCATAGTGTTTCATGAGAATAGCCTTTCAATCAACACAAAAATAATATCATAATCATAGACCTTTCATTGAATAGTCATCTGTAAGGGTATTTGGAAAGGGTATTGCAACAATACCACAATTACACAATAGTCATAGGATCATCACTATCTAAGTGAATCATGAACTCATAGACAATCCTCATCTACATGTATAAACCCTAACAAATTGCCCTTCAAGGCTATAATTCAAGATCCACTCTAACTTCTAGAATTTCCACATTAGATAGAGAGATATCATGAATCAACAACTTAGTCAATGTAAACATAATCAATTGTCAAGCTCCCCTAATCAATCAAGCCACACCATAGTTCACAATTTAGAAAGATGGGGGAATCATGGGTCCAAGGGATATTTTCATCATAATTCAACAATACTCCATTATTCCAATCATAATTCATCATATTCAACCATAATTAAACAGTTGTAAACGTTTAGGAAGAAGACCCATGACATAGATTAAAACCCTAGGTTTTTGGGGGATTTGGAAGTCTTAAAAACCAAGTTTGAAGGGGGATCTATGGGTGATAGCTACCCATAGATGAAGAGGATACATACCTTAGGTTGATTTCCACAAGAAATTGGAGAAGAAAGGCTGCTTTTGGAACCCCTAGCTTAACCTTGTTCTTGCTCTTCAATGGAGTCTTAGAGAGAGAATTTTTGAATAGGAGAGTTGATTTCTAATTTGAGTCTTGTGAGTTATGAGGTGTTAAAGAGGTGATTAAGAGTTAATAACTACTTATATATGTATAAATAACTAATATAAATCGTCCCTAAAATAGAATTTACCTAATTTAATCCCTTGGCGGAACTTAAGACAACTTTTCAGACCCTATCCACGACCCCCCACCCACAAGGCATGGATGGACCCACGAACCGTACTGGTCACTCATGGGTTGGGTCTGGGGCTTGTCATATTGGCCAAGGTTCAGGCCTCACTCACGAGATCCCACTCATGGGGTGTGAGTGGGTCTATGGGCCGTACTGCATGGGCGTGGTATGGTACTGGAACTTGGAGAGTTGGGGGAGGTCTAGCCTCGACTCGCGACCTCCACCTACAGGGCGTGAGTCCACCCATGGCTCGTGATGCCCATTTCGTGAGTCAAGCTATTTTTTACAGCTTTTTGGGCAGTCCCTTAGTCCTCATCAAGGATCATTGGGGGTCCTTGGGGGGGGGGGGCATGCCTTGACGTTTAGGGACTAAAACATTAGTACTAACTTAGGGAGGTTATTTTAGGACTCTAATCTTTATGTTCGACCTCATTTAGGCTACTAGACTACATGTTAGGCTCTAGCTTAGTTCATTAGATTTCTGGGGTGTTACATCATATTGGATGGTTTGAGGTTACTCCCCAGTATATTGGTCTTTACAGGATATCCAAGAGGATTGGCAATGTAGCTTATGAGTTGGAACTACCGCAAGAGTTAGCAGCAGTCCATCCGGTATTCCACATTTCAATGTTGAAAAAGTGTATGGGTGATCCTTCACTTATTATACCTACTGAAAATATAGGTATTAAGTACAATCTATCTTATGAGGAGGTACCTGTTCAAATTTTAGATCGTCAGGTCCGCAAGTTGAGGACCAAGGAGGTAGCATCAGTCAAGGTCTTATAGAGGAATCAGTTTATTGATGAAGCTACTTGGGAGGCTGAGGAGGATATGAAGAAGAGATACCCACATCTCTTTGAGTCCGGAGAAATTCTAAATCAAGGTACTAGTTCTTTGCTTGGTATTCTTTAAGTTGATGTTTTGTGTTATATAATGCATGTTGGGTGTTTGAGTTGGGTGTAGATGTTTCCACCCTCATTTCTACGTAGAGTGACCTCATTCGAGGACGAATGCTCTCAAGGGAGAAATATTGTAACATCCCGCCTTAGAAAGAGCTAAATTTAGAAAGAAATAAATTGAAAATAGCTAAATTAATTTTTTTGCAAAGTTATGCTAAGTTATGAGTTTTGGGTCAACTTCAAATGACTATAACTTTCAGTACATGATGAGTTAAGTGGCTCATAAGATATCAAATGAAAGGTCTTGGAATCCCCTTGCCACCGAGTTTGCTAAGTTTCGAGTTTAGATAAGGGATATATGCCCATTTGAAATCTGCATATCCTGTTAAGGAAAGTTACCCGAATTAGTAAGGGGTATTTTGGTATTTTCCTTACCCCATCAACTTTAAACGATTTTAGTATTATTTTACGGGTCAAAACTGAATTGGATCAGTTTTCACAATCTTAATTTACGCTTAGGGTTTTGAGAGGAGTTCAAGAAGAGGAGAAAAGGAAAACTGATCGAGGTTTCTTTCGAATCGAGGATTTGTTTCGCCAAATCAAGGTATGTAAGTTTTCATAGTATTGGGTTCGTTCACCCACACGCCAATCATGATTTACATATTCAAATTCATCCATAAAGATTGAAATATTTAAGTTCTTGATGAGTGTTCTTGAAGTGTTGCTTTCGTTCTTGAATTAGGATAGGTTTGATGAGTTTTTGAGATAATTGTATTGATTTTGAGAGTTGTTTTTTAGTAGATTCTCGTGTACTTGCATTGGGTAATTAAATATAAGGAAAATTTGAGGAAAGAAATTGATTCTAGACGATTTAGGGTCAGAAAATGAGAGAAAATTCATCGGAATGTTCTGGGGGAGGGCTGGGGCAGCGCCCCAACTGTGTGCCAAAAAGTGTTCTCTGAAGTTTAGGGGCTGGCACCCCGCGCCAACAGTGCACCAGGGTCGCCTCCCCCCACCCTTTTTCGTCTTTTGCCCCGTTTAAGTTCTTTTAAAGTATACCTTTACTCCCTATTGATTCTAACTACTCTAAACTACATCTAAACATCGAGAGATCATTCATAACATGCATCAAAATCTTGAATTCATAATTCAAATTCAAGGTAGAGTTAAGAGTTAAGTTTTGAGAGTTCTTCCGAGTCTTTTTGAGAAGTTTTTTACAATCTTTTAAAACTTGTTTAAGACTTGAGTACTTGAGTATGAGGAGGAGTAAAGTTGAGTTTCATTTTTCAAAATGAATATTTGGGAACTAAGTATTCTCAAGAGTAAATGTTTTCACATTTAAAATGAGGAGGAAACTTTGATTTTCAAAGGAGTTATGAGGAGTTTTGAGCACTATCTCTTTTAATAGAAATATTTTGAGTAATAATCTCAAAGTTGAGGATGAGGAAATATTTTTAAACATATGAGCTAAGTTATATTTTGGGAGTAGTATTGAGCACCGATATCGGGACGAGTTCAGATAACTCAAAGTCCTCATAAATCATGTAGCCAACGTGGGTAGAAAGGGTCATACTTTTTAGATGATTCCTTATTGCTTTTTAAGCATAGCTTAGTGGATCCACTTATTTGAGGAGTTTTATACCACGACAAGGTATATGACAATTTTGGCAGCGTGAGCGAGACGTTGTATCATCACATAGCTCATAGTGATGGTTGTTGGTTAGAGAATCTCCCAAACATAGTTATTTTGTATTTTTACATACAATCTGAGTTATTATTGTATTTTTCAATACATTGAGTTGTTATCCACTGTTTCAAAAGATTTTCTTTATATCGCATTATTATTGTTGCTTTTATATTGAAATGAGTTGAGGTTGAGTTGAGTTGAGATGAGGTAAGTTGTTTCTTCAGTTCCAGATCAAGCTTATGTCATGTTTTAGATTTTCCCTTGCATGCTCGTACATTCCATGTACTGACGCCATTTGGTGTGCATATTTTTATGATGCATATACAGGGAATCAGGATCATCAACCGACTCTTCGTTGATCCAGTCGTGTTCCAGAGTTGTTTGGTGAGCCTCTTTGCTTCCGGAGGATCCCTCATTTATGTTTTATCATTTCAATTTTGTTATTTGGACGTCGTGGGTCTTGTTCTGATGTCCATCCCAGTTAGTAGAGGCTTCATAGATAGACAGTAGTAGTTCATGAGTCTTTTTCATTTCGTTTGTTAAATGTTGAGACTTGAGTTGCCTCTTTTGGCCGGTGAATGTTTTGATTTAAAATGTTCTAAGTTGTCTAATTTGAGACTTTTGAGTACTTAAAGTTTTCTTTTGAGTTTATCTTATTATGAGTAAGTCTTCCGCTAAGAGTTGAGCCAGATCAAGGGTTCGCTTGGGGCCAGAAATGGTTCTTGAGTGTCAGTCGCGTTCAGGGTGTAAGCTCGGGGCGTGACATACACCTTAGAACCAAATAAGAAACTCACTACAGTTGAGTATGATGAACTCACTGGAAACACAGATGATCTGTTATACAAAGATGTTACAGCCTACCAAAGACTCATTGGAAGGTTGTTATATGTGACAACAACAAGGCTTGACATAAGCTTTGCAGTGCAAAGTATTGTCCCAGTTTATGCAAAGGCCTAAAGTTTCTCTCTAGGAAGCAGCTGGTTTGAGGCTGGTGAGATACATCAAGGGATGTACAGGACAAGGAATACTACCGAGGCACATAGTTTAAAGGGTTTTGTGATTCAGATTGGACAGTTTTTCATAACACAAGAAGATTACTGCCAGGATATGTAGTATAAAGCTAGTAAACTCAATCATATATATCCTGGAAATCCAAGAAGCAACATACAGTGAGTAGGAGCTTGACAGAAGCTGAATACAGAAGTATGGCAGTTGCAATATCAGAAATCATTTGGGTAGTATGAGTCTTAAAGGAA
The DNA here is from genome assembly GCA_029582685.1 of Solanum piurae. Classification (NCBI taxonomy): domain Eukaryota; kingdom Viridiplantae; phylum Streptophyta; class Magnoliopsida; order Solanales; family Solanaceae; genus Solanum; species Solanum piurae. The sequence continues at coordinate 11,145 of JAJOOO010007360.1, forward strand.
CTAAACGTGGTCATTGACACACCTTTGAAAACTACATTGTGACAGGAAGGCAGCAATACAAATCAGTGTTGATCTCAAATATTTAATGAGAGGACAAAGCACATTGAAATTGATTGTGACTTTGTGAGAGAGAAGATCAAACTTGGAGTGCTTGATGTATACACAAAGGGCTTGCCATCTCCTGCTGAGCAAACTTGGAGTGCTTGATGTTTACACAAACTCCAGCTTGAGAGGGAGTATTGGAAATAGTGGAGTAGTCAGTTAGTTAGTGAATATTGTAACTCATAATAAATCTGTTACAAGTTAGTTAGGAGTGTCAGAGATTTGTTAGAAGCAGCACATGCGATGTCTGTGCTTAAGTGAATCATTCATTCATTCGTATAAAACCTGAGCTATAGTTACATCTTCAATAAATGAAATTGTATCTTCTTCCCAAACTGTACGTCTCTTCATAATTGAAATTGCAGAGATTTATTCACAATTTATCAAATTCGAATTACTAGGTAATGAAATATATATATATATAAATTTATTAAATTGAATTGATCTTGTTATTGAGTTTGTTTCATCATATCTAAAGTTAACTCAAAATGGGTACACATCCAAACGAATTTAAAAAGGGGACAGTGAAATAGGGTATCCTTGCACTTTGCCCTAATGTTCTAATCCTCTCTTATTTGTCCTTTTAATTACTCCATCAGTCTCAATTTATGTGACTTACTTTCCTTTTTAGTCAGTCCAAAAAAGAATAACACATTTCTATATTAAGTAACAATTTAACTATAAAATGTATATTTTATCCTTAATGAAATGATTTACAGTCACACAAATTTTTATCATTCATTTTGGACCACCAGTTTTAAAAGTCTTCATTTCTTTTTTAAATTTCGTGCCGAGTCAAACTACCTCACATAAAATGAGACGAAGAGAGTAATAAAATTTAATTTCAAACAATAAAAAAAGTGATCCATGCAGGAAGGGCATCAGAAGTCGTGGATTGCCAAACTTATCGAACTTTGTAAAATCATCTTTATTTAGTATATTTATTGTTTAATAAACGAAGGGCATGCAAAGACACTATTAGGTAAAGAAAGACTTTTGATCCCATGAAATAATGGTGGGCGCATGGAAAATAGAATACCACTTACTCATAGCATCAATTCATCTCCTTATTATTTTAATATTAATTAGTAAATATAAGAAAGAAAACCAAATCGATTATTTTAGACATATGGAACCCAACAAAATTTTATAAATGTCTTTCCAAGAATATATATGATCAGCTATCTAATCATCATATAGAATTTCACTTTTTTTTTCCTCCTTGGATTTTATAGCATTCATTCTTGTTACTTTTTTCTTTTGAAAAGTTTGTTTCTAAAAAGAAAAAATTAGGTCGAAATTGGCAGGCATGTAATATCATAGGTAAGAATATAGTGTACCTGCTTTGCACTACGTGTCAATCAATAAAATTATATATACAAAAAATGAAATAATGAAAAAAAATAGCAATTGATGTTAAAATAAATGTTATATTTATCTAAATGATACAATTTTTTTATAGGGAAGTTAAACAATTCTTTAAAGAAACGTAACCTTTTTTAAAAATATTATTTATTTATTTATTTATTTTGTTTATTATAATATAAGTAAGATTTATATAAGGTAAGAATATTGATTTTGAAGTCTTAAATGTTAGGATTCTTTTATATAATTCAGATAAGAAAATATTTAAGAAATAAAATTTTAGTCAATTTTAAAGTAGTAAAATATTAGGAGTTCTTACCTATTACAAATAAGTAAGGATTTAATGGTTATATTTTTAATTAATTTTAAAATTCTAAATATTATGATAATAAATAAATAACAATATTTGAGAAAAATAATAAAAGATAATTGAGTCTTTTAATGAAGTTATAAATACCTTCATGTTTTTAAAACAATAGTAGTCAAATAGAATATAGAATAACAATGTACAAATCACCAATACCAAGGAAAATGAAGAATATATTGAATTGGGAAGTAATACCACTTCTAGACCCCCTAATAAGATCAGAAGCTAAAAAGACTAAATGAAAAGCATATATTGGTTCAGATATATTCATTTTTAACATAATAATAATAATAATAAAAAAAAAAAAAAAAAGACGCGGAGAATTTTATGGTTATATTGACCTGATCACAAAAAATATCTTTTTTTTTGTAATACTTCTTAATTGTTGATTGAATGAAATTGTAATTTGTATGAATTGACGTAAATTAGTTATATATTTGTGTATTGATACAACCGTTTACTATTTCTTGAAGATCAATCTTTCCTCCGGATGAACCATATATCCAAGAGAATAACCATGAACTATTAGAAGAGCTTTCCTTACCTCTGACTATGAGTAAATGTTTCATAGTAACCTCATTAGATCGTCATTAAAACATTAAATATAGTTAGTTATTAGCATCGCATAAAAACATCCCCCTAAAGTAGTTACTAATACAAATAAAAGAGACTTTATGTATAGTAAAAACTTGAAAGGTTTTATTGAAATTGTTCGTTTAAAAATATCTACAAAAGCTAATTATGATTGGTTCTTACATATATGGTTAAATTCAATTTTGAGTTAGTGCAAAGTTAGAGTGATAAATTTGCATGCAGAGGAGAGTGAATCATATAATAGGTATTCAAGCCCTTTTACACCAAGATTTTATTCAAATTTTTTTCCTTTTATCTTGTACGAGGTATTATTCTCTACTGTCGAAAATGACTGAACTTTGAATTATGACAAAATAAAATTAAGGCTAGATTAGACCTTACTAGTCAAACACACAAAAAGGAGTGTGAATCTTGATCTTGCTTTCTTACATTTTAAGCTATAACATAATAAATTAAATATATAGTTTCAGATGAATACATCTTAGATTTTTTGATATCTCATGCTATTTAATTAAATTAAGGCTCTTTAGTAGAATATAATATATGAAGTATTAGTATATTCTAATTAAAAATTGGCACTAGTTTTGGTATCCCTATTAATGAAGCATCTCTTGCAAATTAAAGAGAAAAAAAAGTAGGTTTACAATTAATGTGTTGTCTTTTAAAAGAATTCTGCCTGTCTCAGCTTAAATAATATATGATTCTGCTCTTTTGATGATACAAAAAGACAAGCCAGTTAACCATGATTTAAAAAAAGAAGGTGGCATTTGGTATTCAAAATTGATCACTAACACGGTTAATTGATATATATTCGTATAGGCAATACAATAAAAACAGTTTTTAGAGGCAATAAATATATATGTATATTAACAAAAAGTGTTTAAGCATTTATCAGCAATAGTTAATTTCTATTGGATTCAATATTGATATAGGCTTTAGTTAAGGACATTTACAAAAAATATTAATTATTTCTAAAAAAAACATATTTAGCAATAATTAAATTATTGTAGTTATAAATCATTTTTGATGTAGTGAGACTCTCTAATTAAGGAGCAAGACGCTCTTGAAAGAGAAGTATTTGAATTTTAGACATATGATCAAGAATAGATATTTATGAAAAAAAGTGAGAACTATATATTATATTAATTGTAGATGCCATGCTGCATCTTATACAAAAAAGATAAACTGGAAAAAGCCTTGCAGGCAAATTTAATACTCTACGAGGCATCTGTTAGAGATAATCTATATACAAATTATTCGAGTTATCTTGTATACTACGTAATTAATTTGGTGGCTAATTTTTTTTTCTTTCAAACTCATAGATAAGCTAGAAATGGGACTAGCTAGTTCAAACTCTATCCCTTTAGGAGTATTGTGTAGTAAAATGACATCTATAATATATAGTTAGATGATTCCTCATGAAATATAACAATTTCTCCAAACTTTTTATATTAACTATCTTAAGAAAAACTAATCAAGTATCCTAACCTAAAATCGAGGATAACTATCTCAGGATAATTAATCCTGAGATAACTTGGTTCTCAACCAAATGACCCCTAAGTCTGTAACCTTAAGGAATTTAATCATCTCGATGTTGATTAAGATTTCAGAATATATAATTCACCTCAGGATAAAACATGATGACTTCATAATATTGAATTTCAAATTCGAGAATTTTGGCAAACTCAAAAAATGGAGCAAATGACACTTGACATCTTACTTTATTTTTTTAAAACAGTGGGGAGAAATAAATGGGAAAATACCGTCGTCTTTGTTTAAAATAAGACAAAAAAATAAAGAGAGGCAGAAAAACACTTTCAATCAAAAAACATATCAATCACATTCACCTATCATCATCAGCATAATCATAAAAAAATCGTTAAAAAAGTGAAAGTCCTTATTAAAACATTATAAAATTGATGATTCCTATCAAGAATTTGATGGCTTAATGCACGAGGGCAGTCCATTCATTAGCTAATGCAAAGATCACGGAATCAAATCTCATTCATATACCAAAATTCCAACAACAACCCGATTGCAACACCATGTCTTAACTTCTAAAAATTAAATGAATAATATACATTTAAATAGTATGACGATCAACTTTAACACATGAAATTCAAATAATTGAAAGAGAACAATTTACAAACAAGTTACAAGCCAAACCAAGTTTTCATTGCCATATAAAACTTCACTCTTACACACGATTATAACATTAAAATTACAACAAAGAACCCCACTTAAACAAATTAGTTTCCTCACCTAAAGAAATTAAAAACACCCCCTTTGACCTAAATTACACAAACCAAAGCTTAAGTTAACACAAGAAACAAGATTAATTTGAGTAAATCTCAAATTAATTAATTAATTATTACTACATGTCCCTAACTTCAAACTCATTCCGATTCTTAACAACAATATCATACATGTGCATGGACTTGAATCTATTGAAATCCTTTGGTAGAGAAATAAGATGAACAGTTGATCTTTTGTGGAATTGAAGAAGGTCAGGATCATCATAGTACCTCTCCCATCCAAGAGAGTACAAATTCCTCTCAAGAGATGCATATGATGTAATTACTTCATTACTAGAAAGGTGTACAAGCACTTTACGACGTCCGGTCGCACCGTGGAAGTCACCGTGGTTCTCAACTAGCCTCACTACTCCATTCTTGAATACCCAAACACCAGACATGTTTGAAAAATATGAATATGAAAAAAGATGAATATGAAAATAGTTAGTATTGTGTATGAGTTTGAAGATGAACTTGAGGAGAAGTGTGAGTGGGTTTTTATAGGGGTTTCTGTGTAATAAAAAATACATAAGGTGGCAAAAAGTATTTTTTATATATATATAATTGATAATAGGTAGGATTTAGGAATGTGGCTGCTTATAGGGTTTAGAATTATACTAACTTATCGAACGTTTATTATTAATATTAAAGAAAAAGAAAGGGAGAATATTTAAATCGCCTCAAGATGCCCTAATTTGCCCTATTGAAATTAGAATCTTCTCCTAAACAATCACTAATTAATGATCTTATGCTCATTAGATGAACCTAATTCTTTTGGTTAATGGGTTCCAAGCATAATTCTTTAATTTGTTTAGTGCTAAGAACAATAATCTTCTATTCTTATATCCATTGCTTCCAAGATCAGCCCTTCACTAAAAGGAAGAATTAAAAAAATTAAAAGATATTTCGGGGAAGTTTAATTTGTCCCATCTCATGTTGATGATGTTTCTTTTAATCTTAAATGTATATTAAAACTTTCCACCACAAATCAATGAGAAGTTTGTCTTATGACATATGATATTTCTATTCATTTCTCATCTAACCAGCACAATAAAAAACACATAGTGAAAACAGATTCAACGCTGAAATACTAATCACTACTGCTTTTCTCAACCAATTCAATCTAAATATCAGTGTGGATAAACAATTTTCAGTGGGAAATTTCAATGTGATAGTGTCTTGTCGAATTTGTTTATCTAGTTTTAGCTTGACACGAAGCTTAAGAAAATAAAAAAAACTTTTGAATCTTGTGATTTTAAACTAAAAGTATATAGAATGTGTCAATATGTTATTTAATCTTATGTTTTATAATACGAGATGTATGGAAAATTAAAATTAAAAAATTGTCAAAAAGGGAAAAATACACTCTTTTTTAAATGAATTAAAAAAAAGTAAGATAAACAAATTAAAACGAATCCGAGAGTATTATTTAGCATGAATAACTTCATTATGGTTTCAATTATAATCACCTTAGGCTTATAAGCAAGGTTGCAATAGAGGCTTTCAATCGATCTAGATATAGTTTTCTTTCATTACGTAAGGAACCAAAATAATTAAATGTTTAGTTACTATCAAAATTAAAGGGTTTATTAAAGCAATTAAAGAATGTTTCCAAATATATATATAATAACTTTCTAAAAATGGAAGACAACATGAAGCAAAAAGGAATAGGAATAGATTAAAATGAAGGAAATAATAAAAAGTGAGAGAAATGGAGATCTCTCATGTCCCATACTTTTTGTGGATATTGGATTGGATTGGAATAGGATTTAATGAGTGAGAAGTAAAATCAATCTTCCTTCTCTTCTGTCTTTTTCACTTTCCCCTCCCATTCCCATATCACCATTTCAGTGTACAAAGAAGAAGTCACATTATATGCCCATTCATTTGAGGAATGGCCTTTACTGACAAGAATATCAAATAACTTAATTGTTACTACTCTTTTTACACACTTTTTTCATGAACACTTTGAGTTCATTGATCCCTTTGTCAACCCACACCCCAAGTGGCATAGTTACATGATTCAAAAGGATTTTAATTGGATGTAGAGGCGGAGCCAGAATTAAGAGTACTTTGAAAATTCAAAATTTTAGGACAAAAGAGAAAAATATTGCAAAATATGCTGTCTTTTCAAGAAAAAGAGAAACTTTTGTTGATAGTGATGAGGTTCAAACCCACAAGATTAGTGTGGATAGCATAACCACAACCATTTCCTTACCACTGAGACATCAATCAAGTTTGTTAGGAATTCACAAATATATATATATTTAGTTTTGTTGATAAGTGAAATTCACTCATCGAAATTCATAAACTTAAAATTTTGGCTCCACTTATAATGTATGGATTGAATTCAGAACCAACATACTCATATCTATAAATTATTGAATTATAGAGTCAAAGTCTTTATGTCAAATTATTATGCATGATAGAACAAAGGAGATTAGCCAAGTTGTTGCCTTCGGTTTTTATCCCATGGTGCACGTGTTGATAAGGCTCTTATAAGCACATGTAAATGGCTCCCAATTAACCAATTGCACTTTTGTCAGAGATTAGACTCCATTACTTAGCAGAGTAGTGTCTGGATTCTTCAAAGTTGATGATGAGACCCCTAGCTGGCTAGCTTCCACAACTTCTTAATAAAGGTGTCAATTGGGCCGGGCCGGGGCTGAGCCTAACGACGCCAATCATGGGCCGGGTTCTATAGAAGGGATTGGTTGTCTAGCCTAGTTCACGATCCGCCAACATTTTACGTCTCAGTTATCAGGTTGGGGATCTGTGGGATCCATGTGAAATTATTGATTAGTGAGACATTATGTAATTATTTCAAACTAAAAGCAGAATTAATAAATATGGTAGAAATATTTGTGTAATTAAGTATATATATATATATATGTTCAAGATATAAAACATACAATATATACAACTTACAAGGTATTAAAATAAACGTATTTTGAATTTTTATATGTCAATACTTGTTTAAGTAATATCTGTTAATATTATTTTTCAAGTTTTGACTTACATATTATAGTGTGTAAATTTAATTTTCAATATATGTTATGTAATTGTAACGACCCTTCTAGTTGTTATGGGTAAGCTAATCGTTAAAGAAATTGGGTGAGAAACTTTCAGATTTAGGAGTTGAAAATTTCAGGTTAGGCTACGCTCAGATGAAATCTAAGCGAGGTGAAGTCTAAGATAATCCAAGATAGGAGGGGGTAAAATGTCTAAGTTTGGGTTGGGTTTCCTTTTAACTAAGACATTAAGGAGTTCGTAGGATTTTTCAGAATTGAATTTGAATGAGTAGAACCCCGATTGAAGTCGACTTTAAGGGGTTGGTCTAGAATATAAGTTTTTTTAATCAAGATTCTTTGTAAGAGTAAGTAGTTCGTTCTCCTAATCCAATACTTCGATTCATATACCGTAGGATCGATCGTTATGACTCTAGGGGACAGTTTGACTTAACCTAAGAGGAAAAAATCTGGTATACCAAGGATTGTGGGGTGTAAAACCCTGAGTTTTGGTTATAAACTATTTATTCATGATTATACTATCATAATTACCTTGTGTAACCATAAAATTGATAGTTTATGTGAATTATTGGTGGAAAAGCCCTAGGTTGAGTGGGATGATCATGAGATCAGCTTAAGGTTTGGGATTAAGATACAATTCAGAGATGTTTAGGCTATTTGGGGTTGGTGTTATTATTTTTAAACATAGATCAAGCTAAAGCTTCGCAAAAGGGGAAGACTCAGGTCGAGTAAAGAATTCAAGCTTGGTTCATGATAGGTGATGGTTGAATTATTTTTTAATTTACGTTATGTATGCATGTTAACTGTTTCGTTAGTATTTTCTGTACATTTCGTGTTCTAGGTAATAAGGGAATGAATGTTAATGATATCCATTGTTCTTCTCAAATAATGAAATTGTCTTAATACTTGTTGATTTTACAAGTGTGAGTTATTTTCATCGCGTTGTGATTTTTGTGATGTCTGTGACTTTCGGTTGAATGATACATAATTCTATCATGGTTGGCCGGGTACCATGCCTGATATATGTTTGGTTGAAATCTATGTGTTGGTCCATGAGTGGTTGGATCATTGTGTTAAATGTTGGAGTGGTTCTTGTAGACCGAGTTTGCAAGTTAAACATTGTAGGTGATATCTTAGAGATCCTTGGGTGGTCTGAATTACTTGAAAGGGGTGTAGAATCACATAATTTGTTGTAGTTGTTAAGTCGGGTTGATGATTGAAAGTTTTGTTGATATTTTCTTACTTGGGTTATTCATGATTGTCCTGTTTTACTAAGTTATATATATATATATATATTCTTATTATTCCAGTCTCAAATTCTTCTTCAATTCTTCGATTCTTCTTCTTGTGATTTATCATTCTTCTTCGTCTCCTTCTAGAAAAATAAATAAATTGGCGTACCACAAACATAAATTATTTTGAGCGAATTATATATCAAAAGACTCGGAACATCGAGATGATTTTATATCTACAACTTGAGAATGTTTAGAGATGATTTTAAGTTACTCGTTATTGAATAACTAGTCTATACTTCATGTATAGTCAGCGTATACTTCATGTATAGTTAAGCTCTTTTCAGCATTTTGAGTGTTTCATAATGTATAGTCAGTGCATAGTTCATGTATAAGTATTCTATATTGTATAGTCAATGTATACTTTATATAATGTGTTGTATAAACAATGTAGATAGATGTATGCATATATTTTTGATACATAGATATACATAAATATATATGATTATACATTATGTTTACAATACCTATACATTGCATTACTATTTATACAATATCGACACATTACATGTACAATAATTATTAGGCAATCTACATAAATCTCACTAGTTTATGCCATAATTACTAGGATTCACGATAGTTTGAAATATTACTTCATATACCATATTTTGGCCTTTGGATACATGAATCAATCCTCGTCAGATACATGTATCCGTCAGTTTTAAAAGTCGAGATACATAATTTATTAAATTGAATTAAATGTGTGTAACTTATTTCCTTAATTAAAGGAATAGTTAATGATTAATTTACAATTCAAACGGATTTACAGCATCACAAATGTTTAATTTAAGAAGGATATCACCTTTCTAACAACTTTTGAGTATAATTACTCTAACAACTTCTAAAAAGCAATTTTAAAAAATCTAATTTCTTCCATTTATTTTCCAGCAACACCAAGTGAACAACTTTTTCCAGAAATTCGAATTTATTTATTTGAATTTTGACATTTTTTTTCATATTTTTATGTTTAGAGAACAATGTGTATCTCTTACTATGTATATGATTCATTCACCTAATTTCATTAAATATATTTCACTAGGTGTATCTGTTAATTACGTATATCTAATTCATAACATGTATTTGAAACTTGTTATGTATCTGAAGTATGTAACTTATTATTCGATAGTAATCTTTTCAATTGAATTTGATTTGATAAATGTGCAGGCATTGGTAGATCTTTATTATTGCTAACTGCGCCAACAATGAATTTGTGATTGTCGTAATTCCGTAAAAGTATGATCTACAACAACTCATTGAAGTATAATCAGATACATGACTGGATTGTCTCAGATACATGATCGAACCGTCTCAGATACACTAAGGGAAACACACTAGATCATGACAGAAAGATCTCAGATACATAGAATAACATGCTCAAATACATGACAGAAAACAACTCATATATATTTAATAGAAAATACATATACATTTAAATAAACAAATATATAGAATAAGAATATATACATAGAAGGAAGATACACAGAGGAAGGGAAGATACATAGAATATTTAGATACGTATAACAAACACTGTATCTCTACAGATTCGTCGTAAATTCACCAAGTCCGAAACTTGAATCCAACGCTGATATAACTCTGGATCTTGTCTTTCAACTTCCTTTTCTCCGTTCTAACAACCTGTTCCCGTTAACCATAGTTGTTGTAATATCATTCCCATTTTTTCGATGATGAAACACCACCGCCGGCTAAGGTTCCCTAAACATGTCAATCAAACAATTTTATGACCATAAAGTTTTTGTTCCTATTTTTAATTCTCAAACAAATAAAAAGGAAATCAAATTTTCTACAAATAAATACCCAAAAAATATTGTAATACTCTGTTTTCAATTCAATTCACTACTAAAAAACTGTTAAAAAATGACGGACAGAAAAGCGATGGACGACGTCACTCTGAAAAGCGACGCAAATTGACACACTGTCCGTCGCCTTTGAATAAAAATATTTTAAAAAAAATTATTCTACAAAAAGTGACGGACAACATCTCTTAGTCCGTTGCTTTATTTCATGGATTTTTACGCCAAATAGATATATAATTAATAATTAATTATTAAAAATAGTTAGAGACATTGTCCGTCGCTTTTTATTAAAAACAATTATTTATAAATTAAAAAACAACCACGCCGTCCGTCGCTTTTTATTAATTTTAATTGATTAATTTTTTTAAAGAAGCGACGGCCAACATCTCTTAGTCCGTCGCTTTTGGGTCAAAACTGGTCAAATCATTAATAAAAGTGACAGTCAGTGTCTCTTAGTCCGTCGCTTTTTGGTCAACATGTTGGTCAAATATTTTAAAAAAGTGACGGACAAAGAGACTCTGTCCGTCGCATTTGTTAAAATATCTGAAGCACAAATGCGAAATTTTCCATTTTTCCATCTCTCTTCCTTCTCTCTTCCTCTCTATAGACGCCGACACCAACGCTGCCCGTCGCCGCTGCCCCACCCCACTACGCTGCTACCAACCCCGACCCCACTCCATTGTCTCCTTCTCCTTTAATTCAAGGTTAGGGTTTCATGAAATTATTTTTAATTTTTTTCAATTTGAGTATTGAATTTGTTAATTAGTGTATTGAATTTATTTTTTATTGATTGTTAGTTAGTTAGTTAGTGATAATTTAGGATTTTTTATTTTAGTTAGGATGATTGATTGTTAGTTAGTGGAGTGTTAATTTGAAGTTAGATGAATTGAAATTTGATGAATAGAAGTTTAGATTTAGAACTTGAACTTGAAATTTGAATATAACTAATTAATTCTTGAGTTAAATTTTTATGTATAACTAATTTTAGAAATTGGATATATATGATGAATTTAATTAGAACTTGAAGTTGTTGAACCTAATTAGAACTTGAATATAACTAATTATTCTTGGCTTAAAATTTTATATATAACTAAGTTTAGAGATTATATGAACTTGAATTTAGAAATTGAACTTGAACTTAGAATCTGAATATAACTAATTTTTGGATTGGAAGTTTATATATAACTAAGTTTAGAAATTAGATATGAACTTGAATTTAGTTATTGAACTTGAACTTGAATATAATAACTAGCTAATTTTTGGATTTGAAGTTTATGTATAACTAATTTTAGAACTTTGATATGAACTTGAATTTAGAACTTGAACATTGAACTTAGAACTTAATAACTAATTCTTGGTGACCTCAATTAATTAGAACTTATTAATTGAACTTTGAAGTACTTATTAAAATCTTATTGACTTAATATATTTGAACTTAATTATAACTTTCAACTTAATTTATAATAAGTTGAACTTAATTAGAAATATAATTAATTATTTGAAATCTTAAACTTAAT
>JAJOOO010007361.1:0-28552 GCA_029582685.1 Solanum piurae
CTCCACAACTAGGGTTGTGGGAACCATGAGCAATTAACAAAGTATGAATAGTAAATAAACAATTCTTGAATAGTGTAGTGCATGCATTGATAATTCTTTCGTTTAGAAGTCTTTTTAGCGGTTGCAAACGTTAGAACTCGTCTTGTTGCTACTTGCCGGACCAAGGAGGTAATTAACAAGAAAAGAATTATCAACATAGATTTAGTGTGATACTACCTAATAGGCTAGTGTCAATTGGTGCGAAGTAATAACTAAGCCAAACATCAATTATGATGTCTAATATGAGGTAAAGGTAAGGGTTAGTAAATTATACACACGTACCCGGACCAAGGTGCGGGGTGAAATTATGTAGATGTCGGACTAAGGATTTAGAGATACCTAAGTTATCACTTTGCATGTAATACACTAGGAGAGGATTGTTATTACTAAGATTACTGCGTTATGAACTTGTGCGGAACACGTATACCCTAGTTATTTCTCTCATCTTGATAACAACCAAAATTGACTTTTGATTTCTGATTACTTATTGAATTATTACAATTTGTTTCACAAAACCCCCCCTTTAATTACTTGTTTTGTTTTTGGAAGTAATTTGATTAATTTAATATAATTGTTGGTTAAAGTAAAGTCTAAACCAGTTTCCTCGTGGGATCGACCCCAACCTACAAGTTGGGTTCTTTACTTGATAACGATCGCTTATGCTTCTTTAAAGAGGTGTAATTTGAGCGTATCAGCCGCGATGAGAGCTACAGGTTTAGGTACTTCCACTGGGTGCAGACGTAGTTGCAGATATGGAGCAGATGCAGGGTCATGAGCCTTCCCCTCTAGCCACTACTGAAAATGCCCTGGCCTCCCAATTTCTGACCGCCAGTCAGGCCTTGAGCTCCTCAAGAGCCACCCCCTCTTCAGGGTTTGCTGTCATGCCCCTTGCTTGTGTTCAAAAATTGGAGGCACAAATGGCCACTCTGCTTCAGCATATGAAGCCTTAGATGTAGCGGTCTATATTAGAGTCTGAGGCCAGGATGGGGCACATGATGAGCCTGAAGGTCCAAGACGTTAATAAGCGTCTGGATGCCTTTGAGTTGAGAGTCCTCGAGCGACCAGCCCCCACCACATATATCTCCTCTTTCTGGACAAAGTTGGATAGTGTTCGGGAGGATGTTGATGCCATCCAAGATCCACCCATGGTTATGCCAGAGTCTGCACCTACTGCATCGGTAGATGATACGGTGTTAGATGCTCTTTACAATAAGGACACACCGTTGTCCGAGTCCACCCGTGCCTGAGGGAAGATGCACCATTCTAGCCACACTTCTGATGCCACTGAGGATGCGAGGGTAAATAAGAAGAGTGCCAACAGACTACGCAGGATAGGACAACTTCTATTATGGATTAGAAGTTGCACCAGTAGAGGGTACGTGATGGTGCTATTGGGGCCTCGAGTTCTATGCCCGCTACTGAGGTTGTTGCTGCTGTGAGAGATGATGTGAGGACTACTGATGGTTCTGTGATGATAAATGGGAGCACTACTGATGGTGTTGTGATGATAGATGGGAGCTCTACTTATGGCATTCCCCATGTTGATCTAGCGAGCTCCGGGAAACCGAACCCATCTGCTTGTTGAGTTCTTCGGTGCATTTACGCCACATGTTTGCTTCACCTTCACCTTACTCTTTACTGCTTATTTTTGTGTGCTTTGAGGATAATAGCACTTTATTTTTTTGGGGTGGGGTAAATAGATTATGAGTGACAGGGTGAAGTCTGAGTAACCCAACTCATAGTCCTCTCTAGGGGTTTTCTTCCCTGTGTTCTTTTCCACCAAGAGACTGTTTTTATTTCTGTTGAACCGGTATGTGTTAGGATTGTAAGTGTATTAGCATGAGAAACAATAAAGCATGATGGCATGAGCATGAAAGAAAAAATGATACCCATCCAAAAAAATGTGATATGTGCTAAAATTTGTAGGCTAGAATGAGTTGAATGTGTTGGCTCTAAATGTGACATGATAAGAATCGATGTGACCCCATGACTTAAACTAAAAACTTGAACTGGGTAATCTGATAATCTGATAATGAAACAAGGTGCCAAGAGTGTGTGAGGATAGTTGAATGTTGATACAGTTTTGTGCCCATCTAGAACTTACCCCGTTGGTCCTACTAGAATAATCTAGGCTAGAAATTCGGAAGTAATCATAGGCCATTGTTCAAATTAGTCCACTTAAGCCAAAAATTATCCAACCAAATGGTAGCATTGTTCCCTTTTGATCCAAATATTTGAGCCTAAAATTGACCATTTCTTTTGATTCACCAAACTCACCTTCCCTTAAAATGTTGTCTGGGCCCCAGTCTCTCCTTGGACATGTGCACCTTGACTTACGTCAAAAGGCTAAGGTTGGGGTCGCTAAGTCAAAAGTGACCTTGATCTTGGATCTGGTCCGACATCGGACATTGTGCACCTCAACTAAGGCAAAATGCATAAGTTGAGGGTGGCTATGAAAGACGAAACCTAATAGAAAAAAGGGTATGAAAAGAGTTTAGTGTTGAAAAGAGAAAAAGAAAGAAAGTGGATGTGGTTTTGTGCAAAAAAGGCAAAAGAATGTGATAAGTGAAAGCGTGAAAAGAAATAAAGAAAAATAAAGTGAAAGAAAATGAAAAAAAAAATTGAAAAAGAAATTATAAACAAGTGTCACAAAGTCAAAAGTCGCATCCTTGGTTGAGAAGAGGAGGGAAAGAAAATGGGATGAAAAGTTGCCAAAAGTAGGTCAAGGAAAAGGTAAAAAAAGCCAATGTATTGTCAAGGAGGGCAGAAAGTCACTAAAAAGTACCCGAACGTACCACTCCTGACCCTGACCCTACGTTACAAGCTAAAGAAAGTCCTAGAGTGATCCTAGCAACTAGTTTGGAGAGCCGAAGCAGTGAAAATAAGGGAAAGCTTATGGCATTGAGCACTAGCTGTACTTGAAATTACTTTTGAGCGTGAGTGTTGAATGAATCCTTATACTCCAAATCATATCCATAGTGTGAAAAAGGGATTTTGTTTGAAGTAAGGGCACTAGTTACATTGTCGAAGAGTTGGTACCTTTGTAATTGTGACAAAAGTGTATGTTATGTGTCTATTGGTCGATCCTTGTCATATTGTGATCCGCATGAGTTAGCTTGTTGAGTCTAAGAGAAATGATTTTCATTAGAAAAGAGAGTTGGGATAGAAAGCCATGTGATTGCTTGAGTTTGAATGTATACTACTACATAGGTGCCGTTTAGAGTCTCAATGCGCCGCTTGAGAACAAACAACGAATTTAAGTTGAGGGTGTTGATATACCGTGAGTTTACGGTATTTAGAATACATTTCACTTAAGAGTTGTGTGTGTCTAGAGCCATTTTGTATTGGTAATAATGTTTTTCCATCATGTTTGCGGGAAATAAGTTCAGACGTGAAAGTAGAGAGACACAGCTGAAGAATGTGTAGAAAAGGGCATCTACGGACGTGACCTACGGACCGTAGGTCTAGTCAGGTTCCGTAGGTGGTAGGCATAGATGGACAAACAAGGCTTGAAGGAAAATCAGGGAATTCTTGACCAAGTGTGGAACCACAGTTACAAATGACGGACCTTAGGTCGACCTACGGGCCATCCTGCAGTTCCATCAAATGATTCAGAGAAGGGGGTTCCAGTACCTAATTTCAAAAGTGTAAGTATGGAGCTACGGAGGAGGATCTATTTACCGTGGATGGAACCATGGTCCGTCCAACTAATCCATCGATTGCTATTAGGAGTTGGAGATTTTGAGTTCAGGAAAATTGCCTAAGTCCCAAACCACGAAAAGGACCTACGGACCGTAGGTCTGTGTCATAGATCGAAACCGCGTCCAGAAACATTTTTTCCTTATTTCATTTCCTTTTTATTTCGGACAAGTTTTTCTATATATTGGGCATGTAAAACTCGTTGTTGGGGGTTATATACTATTACTTTAGTTCTAGTTTTTGTCTTTGAAGATTAACTTGCAATTCTAGCAATTCTAGATTTCCTAAGTTCATTTTGAAGACTTTAACTTTGAAATTCAAGTTGGGTTTACGTAAGTTCATGAATTCTTCTTCTAAAAATATGAATTGTGTTCTTACTAGCATGGGTAAATAAATCCACAACTAGGGTTGTGGGAATCATGAGCGATTAACAAAGTATGAATAACGACTAAGTAATTCTTGAATAGTGTTGAAGCATGCATTGATAATTCTTTCGTCTAGAAGTCTTTAATGGTGGGCAACGTTAGAACTCACCTTGTTGCTACTTGCCGGATCAAGGAGGTAGTTAATAAGAAAAGAATTATCAATATAGATTTAGTGTGATACTATCTAATAGTCTAATGTCAATTAGTGCGAGAGTGAAAACTAAGCCATACATTGATGTGATGTCTAATATGAGGTAAAGGTAAGGGTTAGTATATTATAAACATGTAGCCGGACCAAGGTGCGGGGTGAAATTCTCTATTTGCCGGACCAAGGATTTAGAGATACATAACTTACCACTTTGCATGTGATACACTAGAATAGATTACTATTGTTAGGATTACCGCGTTAAGAGCTTATGGGGAAAACATACATCCTAGTTACTTTCTCTCATTGATAACAACTAAATTTGAATCCTGCTCAAGTGTTACTTAACAACCATCCATTAATTGTTACACAAACCCCCCCCCTTTACTTACTTGTCTCGGAAATAAGTTGACTAAACAAATATAATCGTAGGTTAAGTTTAAGTCTAAACTATATTCTTCGTGGGATCGACCCCAACCTACAATTAAGGTTCTTTACTTGATAATGATCGCTTATACTTCTTTAGGAAGGTGTAATTTGAGCGTATGAAATTTTGGCGCCGCTGCCGGGGAATAAGGCTTTTATATTAAGTTTAACTACATTATTGAACTTTAGTCAATTATTTCCTAATTTTACTTTTTCTTTTGATTTTTGTTCTCTCTGGTTCCTACTCTAGTGTATGCCAAGTACACAGAGTCAAGTTGAACCACTGACTCCTTACGATCCAGAATTGTACAGAACTTTGCGAAGGATGAATAATCAAGGGGTCCCAGCTAATACTATCGGACGAAATCTAGGTGATGGAGTTGAGTTGCAGCCTCCTAGGGTTGATAATGAGAATGCTGAAAATCAAGGTGGTAATCTATTGGGAGATACATTGAGGGTACAAAATTCACCAGAACCGAGGCTGCATGATAACTACAGGATCGACTTCAATATCGTTGAATTTGAAGGACCTATTGTTCTAACTCCTCTACCTCTAAGGCATACATTGGTGGTGACGAGCAGTCTAATGAAGATGCTTATAGCGAGGGGTTTGTTATCTGGTATGGCATCAAAGGATCCATATGGCCACATGGCTAAGTTGATGAGTGTTTGCAAGATTTTCGTGGGTCGACTGGATTTAGACATGGATGTCATTGGGTTGAGAGTCTTCCCTCTATTACTGAGCGGAGATGTTGTTGTATGGTTTACTGAGCTTCCTTATAACTCAATTCACACATGGGATCAATTGCGTATAGTGTTCATGGAAAGCTACTTCCTAGTGTGAAAGAAGCTGAACCACAAAGATAAACTCAACAACTTCGTAGCACTACCTGGAGAGTCTGTGAGTGGTTCATGGGACAGGTTCATTGCTTTCATAAGAAGGGTGCCAAACCACCGTATTAATGATGAGTCACTGAGGGAGTATTTATACAGAGGCCAGTATGACAATGGTAAAGATGTGCTTGATACTATCGCAGGAGGATCATATGGTGAGTGCACTTTTGAGGAGATCGCTGAGAAACTGGAGAAGATTTCCCAAAACAATAAAACCTGGAGCACTCAAAAGTTAGACATTAGAAGAAGCACTTTTGTAGTTCAATCTGCACCTAGTCAATCTGCCGATGACATTCGTGAGGAGATGGCACAAATGAGGACAAAACTTGGGTTGGTGTTGAAGCATGAGAGCGGAGGTACCGAAAAGATAAATGTTGTGAATTATTTGACTAAAAATCCACCACCGGTTAAGGAGTGCTACTATGAAGAGGATACTTATGTAGTGAATGATCAGAAGAGCAGTTTCCGAGACAACGCCCAAGGTTCCAATTCGGATAATTGGTGCCAGGGTCAAGGAAATCAAGGTCAAAACTATGGAAACTACAATCGAGAGGGTTATTATGTTCGAGATGGGAACTATAATCGCGACAACAACTATAATCCGACCAACTATGGCAAAATAAATGATAGAGTTGGGCCATATGTTTCTCCTCAAAATTGGGAATCTAGTAATAGGTAAGTTGGGGGTAGTATGTCACGTATTCAGGATATGATGCAGAAGATGATAAAGAGGTTTGAGTCAACTGATGAGAATGTGAAGGAGATGTAGTGTCGATCAAGCTATGTAGTGTCGATCAAGCTACTTGAGAAGCAGATGAATCAGTTATCCACTACAGACAATCCACGACAGCCTGGAACACTTCCAAGAAACACCATTCAAAATCTAAAAAATGATGGGCATTGTATCGCAGTCACTACTCGAGGGCATAAGAAAATCATTGACCCACCTATGCCGTCTGAGGTTGAAAATGTGGTTGAGAAAGATGATGAAGAGATTGAGGTTACTGGAGAATCTAAGAATGCTACAGAGAAGGAAGCAGGGATAACCCAAAAAGTTTTCCCCATGCCTAGACGTCCTCCTCTATTCCCACAAAGGTTAATGAAGAAGAATGAAGAAGGGAAATACCACAGGTTTATCGCTATGTTGAAATAACTTTCCATCAATGTTTCGTTAATAGAATCTTTGGAGAAAATGACTGGGTATGCAAAGTTTTTGAAAGATTCGGTGACAAAGAAGAGGTCCGTGACTTTTCAAGATGATGATAGGTAGCAACATTGTAGTTCTGTTGCTACAAGGTCCCTTATGCAGAAGAAGAAGGATTCTGGTGCCTTTCCTATTCCTTGTACCATCGGGTTCCTGCATTTTATGAAGGCGTTGTTTGATTTGGGTGCTAGTATTAATTTGATTCCATTGTCTATTTACAGGAAGTTAGGTTTTGGGGATCCAAAACCAACTGCGATGCAATTGCTCATGGTCGAAAGAACTGTGAAGAGGCCTACTAGTGTGCTCCAAGATGTACTAGTGAAAGTGGAGTCTTTTATATTTCTGGCGGATGTAGTGATCCTTGATTGTGAGGTTGATTTTTAGGTTTCCATTATCCTTGGGAGACAATTCCTTAACACTGGGTGAGCCTTAGTCGATATGGAGAAAGGGCAGATGAAGTTACGATTGAATAATGCAGAGGTAACTTTCAACATCTGTAGATCCATGAAGCAGTATTAGTGAGGTCAAGTCGGTATCAGTGGTGAATCATATTATAAAGAGCGGTTCTGAGGTGTCTATTTAAGAGAGGTTGGGTGTTGATACACTAGCATCGGTAATGATGAATTTTAAGGGTGATAGTATTGAAGACTATGATGAATTGGTCACCGCACTTGATAGGTTTGAATTCCATTAAAAACTAAAGAGATTGGACTTAAACATGAAGAATTGCGACTCTCCACCCCCAAGACCGTCTGTTGAAGATGCTCCGAAATTGGAGCTTAAGGCTCTACCATCACATTTGAGGTATGTATTCATGGGAAGAGATGGTACTTTATCGGTCATCATTGCGACATATTTGAATGTGGCACAAGTTGATGCATTGGTTTCCATGTTGAAGAGGTTTAAGCGGGCTATTGGGTGGACTATTATGGACATTATTGGGATCCCTCCTGGAATTTGTTCTCATAAAATCCAGCTCATGCCGAATCACAAGCCTAGTATTGAGCACCAGGGAAGACTAAATCTGCCTATACAAGAGGTAGTGAAAAAGGAAATCATCAAGTGGTTGGATGCTGGAATTATTTATCCCATTGCAGATAGTAGTTTGATTTGTCCTGTTGACTGTGTGCCCAAGAAAGGTGGGTTGACTGTGGTTCCGAATGTGAAAAATGAGCTTGTTTCGATGCAGCCTGTGACTGGATGGAGAGTCAGCATGGACTACCAGAAATTAAAAGCTTGGATAGAAAATGACCACTTCCCTATGTCGTTCAAAGATCGGATGTTGGACCGACTTGCCGGTAAGGGTTGGTATTGTTTTCTTGATGGTTATTCGGGCTACAATCATATTTCTATAGCTCCAAAAGACCAAGAGAAGACCACCTTCACTTTCCCTTATGGGACTTTTACCTTCAAAGAAATGCCATTTGTGTTGTGTAATGCTCCAGTGATCTTCTAGCGTTGTATGATGTCGATATTTTCTGATATGGTGGAGGACACTATTGAGGTATTTATGGATGATTTCTCTGTGGTAGGTGACTCTTTTGATCATTGTTTAGACCATTTGGCTGAAGTACTATAACGGTGTGAAGAGTGCAAGAGGGGATAGTTCTGGGTCATCGAATTTCTGAGAAGGGTATTGAGGTTGTTAGAGAGAAAGTTGAGGTAATAGAAAAGATTCCACCATCTATCTCTGTTAAAGGTGTTAGAAGTTTTCTTGGGCATGCATGTTTCTATAGGAGGTTCATCAAGGATTTCTCCAAAAAATACACATCCATTGTGCAAATGGGTCAAAAAGGAGTGTACGTTTGAGTTTAATGATGCTTGTTTGAGAGAATTTGGGGGGAAATCTAGTTTCCGCGCCTATCATTATTTCACCGGATTGGGGGCAACCGTTTGAGGTAATTTGTGATGCGCGTGGAGTGATGCTTTGTATGGTATTGGAACAGAGGCGATAGAAGAATCTTCATCCTATATACTATGCCAGTAAAGTTCTAAATGTGGCTCAAAAGAGTTGTACAGTGACTGAACATGAGCTTCTTGTGGTTTTTTTTGCATTCGAGAAATTTCAATCCTACTTGCTCGGTACTAAGGTCATAGTGCATACTGACCATTCTACATTGAGGTATTTGAAGGCTAAGAAGGATGTAAAATTGAGGTTGATTAGATGGGTGTTGTTGCTGCAAGAGTTCGACTTTGTGGTGAAAGATAGAAAGGGGACAGAAAATCAGGTTGCCGATCACTTGTCCAGATTGGTGGAAGAAGCTATGATCAAGCTAGGTGATAGGGCTGAAATTAATGATGCTTTTCCAGATGAACGAGTATTGGCAGCTTCTCATGATTTGATTCCTTGGTTCGCAGACTTTGCTAACTACTTGGTAAGTGATCTGGTGCCATCAGATTTATCTTTTCATCAAAGGAAAAAGTTTATGCATGATGTGAAGAAGTTCTTTTGGGATGAGCCTTATTTGTAACATAGTTGTGCTGATGGGATTATTCGTCGTTGTGTGCCTGAGGTTGAGATGTTGAGTATACTATAGGCGTGTCACTCATCTCCTGTTGGTAGGCATCATAGTGGTATTCGGACTACGGATAAAATTTTGCAGTGTGGGTATTACTGGCCTACCATCCACTAAGAAGCTCATGATTTCACCAAGTCTTGTGACCGTTGCCAAGAGAAGGAGGAATTTCTAAGAGGCAAGAGATTCCTATGAATCCGATATTGGTGATAGAGTTGTTTGATGTATGAGAAATTGATTTTATAGGTCCATTTGTGAGCTCACAAGGGATGAAGTATATTCTTGTTGCAGTCGATTATGTGTCGAAGTGGGTGGAAGCAATTGCGCTTTCCAACAATAATTGTAAAAGTATCACCGCATTCCTGAAAAAGAATATCTTCTCCAGATTTGGTACACCTAGGGCGATTATCAACGATGGAGGTTCCCACATCTGTAATAAGTTGTTCAAGGCTCTACTTGAGAAATATGGAGTCTGCCACAATGCAACCACTCCTTACCATCCGCAGTCTAGTGCGCAAGTTGATGTGTCCAACAGAGAGATCAATCAAATTCTGGCTAAAACTGTGAATGCGAACAAAGCCAATTGATCAAGAAAGCTTGATGATGCTCTATGGGCCTATCGTACCGCATTCAAGACTCCCATAGGTATGTCCCCCTACCAACTTGTATATGGTAAGTCTTTCCATTTGTCGGTAGAGCAAGAGCATAAGACTATGTGGATGCTAAAGAAGCTAAATTTGGATTGGGGCGCCGCATCGAATCAGAGAGTAAGTGACATGAATGCACTTGATGAGTTTCGCTAAAAACCTTATGAAAGTTCAGCTTTGTACAAGGAGAGATCAAGAAGTATCATGATCAAAAGATTTAAAAGCGAGAATTTGTTGTGGGTGATCTGGTGCTTCTATTCAACTCTAGGTTGCGTTTGTTTCCTGGTAAATTCAAGTCCAAGTGGATCGGGCCATTCATAGTCACGCAAGTATTCCCACATGGAGCGGTCAACCTCGAAAATAATGAGGGGACAAGGTTCAAGGTGAACGGGCAAAGGATCAAGGTCTATTTGTGAAAAGAGGAGAATGTGCAAGAGGTGGTTGAGGCCTACTATCTTGATGAAGTCGGAGTAATCAAGAGGCCTGCATCGTGCTGTGACATTAAATCAAGCACTGCTTGAGAGGCAACCCTAGAAGTACAATCTAGCCAACTATAAGTTTTTCTTTTTGGTTTAGTAGTTTTCTTTATTTATTTGCATTTATGTATTCCATTAGATAGGTGCTTTATTTTTGTTTTAGTGTTGGCTAGATATAGAGTAGGGTCCATGTCGAAAAAGTGTCCAGAAAATGTAAAAAAGAAAGGCCTAACGGTTGCTACATGTGCAGGGAGAAAAAGCAAAATCTGCAAAAAATGTTTGTTGCAGAGATCTACAGACCCCATCGACGGTCCGTATGTCAATCCATGAACCATGAATGGTGTACGTAGACTCCAGGTAAGTCCTCTGATTTTTTTAAAGTGTTGAGTGACCGACGAACCCGACCTACGGTCCGTACACTACACCATTTTAGGTCTACAGCCACACTAATTTTGGACTACATTTGTAAAGTGTTGCCTAAAGTAGTTTTGGGAACGCTTTTAAAGCGTAGCTAAAGTTTTTACCTTTTTGTGATGATAATAATGGCAACACTTCAAAAGTTTACTCTTTAATGGTATAAGCTACACTTTATAAGTGTTGTTACAATATGATATAATTGGCAACACCTATTTACATATATGATCACACTTTTAAAGTGTCCTATTTTTATAATTGAAAAAACAATACATCATATGTGTGGCCTTAAAATTTTCACTAAACTTTTATATTCCCTCCAATATTTTTAACCCTCCCTCCCATTTTTTGTTGCCCAAAAAAAATAATATTAATAAATAATAAAACATTAATCAGTCTTTCACGCTTCACTTCCTCATTCACGCTTTCCTCTTTCACTTAGCTAGCTGAACCTAAGTAAAGAGAGGTGAAGATAGATGAAGAACCAAAGAACCGATTCTCTTCTCTGATACAAATTTGTGAGAAAAAGACGTTGAATAGTTGATGTCGCCGAAGATGAGCTGAAGAGTTGAAGTCATCGAAGAGTTGAAGTCGCTGAAGAGTAAGTACGATTCTCTTTTCCAATACATATTTCGTCAACATTAAGTACTAAATTAGTCTTCTTGTTAGGTGAAGTGGTTGATTTTTGTTTGAGTTTAGAAGAGGAATAAGAAGGAATTGATTATTTGGGGTTGTTGGCAAGATGAACTGAAGCTATAGACTCTCCGTCATGCTTTTCTCTCAAATTTCTCACTGAAGAACACAATTTAAGACAAATTTTGTTGGAATAGGGTTTATTAGGTAAAAAATTCTATATTTGAAAGTCTAAATTTTAGCTTTAGGGTTTTGATATTCTTGTGTTTTTATACGATTTTTGGGAGTGTAGCTAGTAATTTAGCTTCATCAGCTCAGTTCACTGTTAGGGGTTGGAAAAAAGTTGGGATTTATTTGAGCAAAAATATTTTGAGCAACTAAAGAAAATAGTTAAAATATATATATAGAAACACATTCAAGGCAGGGAGAGTTAAGTGTCGATAAGAGTATCACATTTTCTAATTCATTTCGCATATCAGTTTTCCCAAGCTTTGTTCGAGTCCTAGAGTCTGCCCAGAATTCTCATCCGTCGTTAGTGTTCGAGTCTCATGGTGAAGATCGTTTCCCTGCTCGTCCCATTCTAGTTCACTGCCCGAAGAAAGGTAATGTCGTTTTACTCATACTACTCTTTTCACCTCTTCTATTTTAAGAGTAATATTGTGACTGTTTAAAGCTATTTTGATTAGTTTTTTTCTTTTTAGTTGATGTTGATTCAATATGAGATATGTGTTTCTTAATTAGTTACTTTTGCGGGTCTGATGAATATCGCTTTAAAGATTCGATAATTTGTATTCATTGTTGTTATTCCTCTACTAGTCATTCAAAGTTTTGTTTTGTTGTTTCTCTTCCTGATCTTGCTTTTGGAATGTGCACTGGAGTACTTGGTTTTGTTCTGCTAAATGTTAGATTGCTCTCAGGAGATGTGCATTGTTACCGCACACTTTTATTCTCCCATAATCCCATAGGTTGCATATGGTTGTAGCCTGTGATATCTATCTATCTATTGTCTTATGAAGAAATCAACAGTTGTGTTACTTCCATAGTTTTGTAGTAAAAAATATCGATAGGTTTATCTATTGTAACTGTAATTTTATAGGAGAAATGAGCACTTCTAATCTCTAATGCAACATCAATTTAAAATATCATATTTTGATAGATATTCAAGGTACCAATCCTATGTAGCCTTCATATGATTATATAGAAGCTTCTTTTATTTTACTCTCATCTTATTTTTAATTTTTTTTGGAGGTGGAAAGTGTGGGATGGCTATCCATCTTTCATTGTTGATATGCTTTTGTGGTCAGTTTATTGTTTCAATTCCCAAGTTTTTTGTTCACATTGTGCTCCAAGTCCAATAGTATACATGGTTGACAATAGTTTATGAAGGGAAATTCATTTTGTAATAACAACAAGTGCACACTTGTTATCCACATCATGAGTAGGAGAAAGACAAAAGGCAATCAATTCCTTTGTAGTAATTACGATTTCCATGTGATTTTGACATTGTGTGTTTTGTACCTTTTATTTCTTTGGTGCTTGCCATGTGCTTGTACATGATTTTCTAACGGCTGGTTATGAGTCACTCTGAATATATATCTTTCCCCTCCCAAAAAAAACACCAATTTAATGAAATTATGACGTTAAAATAAAGCAAAAATTGACAAGTTAATATAAGTAATCACATATTAAGTTTGCTTTGCTTTTTTTTTTAATGGAAGAACATATAGTGAGCTAACTCCATAGTCTTGTCCAATGAAATAAATAGTTTTACGATAAATACATCATATTATGTATGTCCATTACACAATTTTTTTGGGGAAACGACTAATGATGCCTTTAGGGCAGTGTTTGGAAAGGAACAGCCTGGCCGACTTAGGTGTTATGGCAGATCAGTGACAACAAGTTCTCTAAAAGAAGATGAAGAAATTAACAAGCTAAAACAAAAGCATGCTAATGATATCAATTCTCTGAAGGAAGAAATGAATGAAAAAATGAATGAAATGAAAGTAGAAATGTGACATTTTTTCAGTCAGTTGTTGCAAAACAACCCTAGATTGAATGTTCAAGATATACCAGGAGTTGGTGGATCTAATCTTCTTTCACCTGTTGATGCAAGTAGCGCACAAACTGTAGGAGGTAAAAATATTCCACATTCTTCAGGGTCAGCTCATGATTCGGTTCTTCAAAAGGTATTTTCTTGGTTCCTTAAGGATTTTCTCTCACTTTCTCTCCTCTGGAACCTCTCAACTGTATTTTCCTCAACTTTGTCTAGTTGTTTTTGTTGGCGGTTAGTATGATCTTGCACAACAAGATCATTATAGTTATTATGAGTAGAAATAGTAGATTTGGTTGCTGATTTGTATTTGTAGTTGTGGCTCCATCCGGCAGTTCATGCTTGGTAGTGATATTTTAGATATTTCTAGCAAAGTGCACTGCCAAAAAATTGTGATCAATGGTGTCTTTTACTGGTTTATAGCAACAGAAACACTTGAAATGTTGTTGACCAAAATTGTGAGCTTGATTCTTTTCTCTCTAATCTGAGCCCAAGTAGATGAGCATGTGAATTCTACATTTGTGTTGGGTTTCTAGGTTGGTTGATTAGAAACCATAGGCTGGTAGTGAATTTGAGTCATAAGAATGGTCGGGACAAGATACAGAGGTGCAGTTTGATAGACAAATTTCTGTTAAAGTTACAGACTTTTTCTGTTAAAGTTGCACACTGGAAATCTAGAAATCTGAAAATCTGGAATCTGGAAATCTGGAAATCTGGAATCTGGAATTTGAAATCTAGAAATCTAGAAATCTGGAAATCTGGAATCTGGAAATCCATCAGGTTTTGAAATGAAAATGAATATTGAGGATTCATATAGCTAAAGCAACTAGTTTTGAATTGATGTATAGTTGTTGTTTTATAAGGTTCTATGCTTATCTTTAACATCTAGGATTCATATAGCTAAAATCTACTTTTGATGTCTTTTTCAAATCAACTCAATAAGCAGCTGACTCATTTTGTGTCCCTTCCAAAGCATTATTTTCCGGAAGGAAATAATAAAAAACCAGAAAGGTTTTTCTAAGTTGTAACTTCTAGATTTCTGGTAAGTTAATGGATACGCATTCCCTAAAACTTTGGTCTTAGTATCATCTGTTCTCTCATAACATGAAGATCTATTAGGCCATCATCAAGCAAATTCAAGTTTATATCTTAGCGAAATTAGCAAAGGAGGCATACGGCATGTGTGCATGATATGCTTTTGGTAAATTCAACTAGGAATGACTAAAACTTTTAAAAACTAGGATAGGGGAATAGAAAATAGGAGAGTGGAAATAAGATGCTAATGTTGAGTGTGAGCATATCTGTCAAAGGAGAGTTGAAATACAAGGAAATCACCACCCATTAAATGCAATAACAATATTAACAACTCTTCTGTTTTTTGATAACTGTGTGATTATGAGGGTGTTGTTGGAAAAATAGTGCAACTTCACAAATTGGACCACATCTTTCCGTAAATATTTAAAATCCAGAATTGTTGTGCAATGTGGAATGTGGAACTCTTTGCCTCTTCTATAATTGTTGCAATCTGATTTGTCGTAAATTCTAAATGTGTAGGGAAATGGAGGTGATCAAATTTGAAGGGTCGCTACAAGTCAATTTGATCTCATTGAAGTGGCTGATGAAGAGTTTTTGAACTATTGTAAAAGTTTGAATACATTATGTTTGATTTTGTGAAATATATTCTTTGCTAGAATATATTGAACTATTGTAAGAGTACTTTTTGAACAATTGTGTACACATATTTAGAATATTGTTGTATAAGTATGTGTAAGTACACAAGACGTACTATCTTTTGAAGTTTATTGCAAATCTATATATTTGAATTACTTATGAGCCAATTTAATGCTTGAGATTATTTATTGCAAAATAATATTGGTGTTTATTAATTAGAAATTGTGGCATATAAATATTTTATAGCCAAAATGATATGGCCACACTTAAAAGTGTAGCCATAGGACTGTAAATTGTGGTATGCATATGGGCTAGGACTACACTTCAAAATGTTGTCATACATTACATAGAAAAGGCAACACTTTAAAATTGTTGTCATACATTAGATAGAATAGGCAACACTTACAAATCGTGGGCAATAAGGAAGCTAAGGCCACGCTTAAAAGTGTAGTTGTATGAGATAGAAATGTTGCTATTTTTGGTACATAAAAGCGTTGCCATTTTACCTTTAGGCTACTCTTTTAAGCGTAGCTGATAAAACTCTAAGGTAACGCTTCTTTCGGGCACCCCTGGAAAAGTGTTGCTTAAAGTCCAAAAGTGTAGCCTTTAAACAAAGGCCACACTTTTTGCTAGTTTTAGGCTACACTTTACTGGGGTGGCCGTAGGCCTAAAATGGTGTAGTGGTAGGTCGACCCACGGCCCATCGACGAGGTTTCGTGGGTCCAAACTTAGTGTTTGCCCGACCCGACCCGTACAACTTTTAATTTAAAACCCCTTCATTTCACATTCATCCCCAACATTCAAAACTCCCTCCAAACCATTTTTTAACCCTCTCATTTCCTAAAATCCCTCCTTTAATCCCACAAATCACTCCCCATTCACTTCCCCATATTTCCATCTCCCTTTTTCTGCCTTCCCAAATCATTACCTCCATTTCCAAACGATTCCATTGTTCGTGTTCAGCGTCGAAAGGCTAGCGAAAGGTCTAAGGTGTTCATTGTTGTAACACAATTACCCACTTACGATACTTGTAAGGTAACTGACTTCACTTTAACTTTGAATTTCGATTTTAATTGTTCGATACATGAAGTCACGAAGTGGTGTTGACCTTGAGTTATTTTTGTATGAAGTTGCTTGTTGAACTAATGTTAGAAGCACCCATGGGACGACATAATGTGATTGTGTAGTCTTAGTAATAGCATAACTCAGTGAAAATTTGGTCTAAATGAAAGTTTTGACTTAGGTTTCCTTGTTTTATATGCAATAAAAGGTAAATACTGAGTAATAGGAACCCTAGGGATGACGAACTATCATAAATTATGTTAAAATTCATGATTTGACTAAGGATTAATGATTGACATAGTCAAAAAATGGTTTAAATACAAAGCTCCAGCCGTCACTGCATAGGGCAGGTCCAAATCAACGGCACCAACCCGTCAGCTGATTGACGAAGATACTGATGTGGAGAATGACCCCGCATATCTCCTCCCCACTAGAAGGACATCCCCCATAGCACCCTGACCTACCCGGAATCAATCCAAGTTGGTGGCTCCCGACATAGTCACTGCCTCTCAGTCTAATGAGGAGGACACACTGATCGGGTCACCGACTAGTTCTACTTCCGTCTATGAGTCTGCCTCTGCTTCTAGCTCCGCATTCGGGTCAAGTTCACATAGTAGGGATGCATTGTCTGATGAGGCTTCTAGTAAGAGGGATATTCCAGTGCCACCGAACACCAACCCTACCCCTGTTGCAGAGGAGCCAAATAGGTAGTGTGTAGATGGTCAGTGGCAGATATACAGGGCTTCCAGGATGATAACCGCAAAGAATAGGATGGCTCAGATAGTTACAGAGGAGTGCAGGGTACTCACAGACAACCTGCATACCATGCCCGACATCCACCGACTCTTCCAACATCATAAGTGTGAGTGGATGGCCCGAAAACTAGGGACGTATTGCAAGGAGATCGTGAGGGAGTTTTATGCTTCCTACGTAGCCACTCTCCGAGGCTCTATTCACAAAAATGCCAAGGTCGCAGCCCAGGCACCATTCACGACTACACTAGTGCATGGGGTTTCTGTGAATTATCTGAGATGACCATCCAGCAGTTCCTCTATGGCCCAGACCACACTTGGGTACTCAACACGGTAGAGTTTGACTATAGATGGGACATCGTGTGGAGCCGAGAGTTCTAGAAGAATGCAGAGAAAAGGGAGACTGTATTACGCTGGCTGGAGAGTCACAATGCTACAGACGGAGAGCAAGCCGAGTGGGTGGGTCAGCACCCCGAGATTAGGAATCAAGAAGGCCACTCTTAATTTTATGGCCAAGTTATTCTAGCTATTAATGCAGAACCGGGTGTTGCCTACTTAGGCAGATAATCCACTTACATGGGACTGTGTTGTGATGGTTTGTACCTTGCTAGCTGGGTTTGAGATAGACTTCGCCCGCATGCTGATTGCGGAGATCCATGAGCGGGCTTTTCGGGTTACCACCACTTTACCCTTTCCATGCCTTATTTTCCCACTGTACAGATATGTTGTGGTTCAAATTTGGCACTGTGACAAGCTGGTGCAGGCAACCCAAACTGTAGACATCATCCTGATTAGGGATGAGGCCAACATAGTTGCGCCTCGATGAGAGCCACAGGTTGAGGTACCTCCACTGGGTGCAGACTTAGTTGCAAATATGGAGTAGATGCAGGGTCATGAGCCTGCCCCTCCAGCCACAGTTGAGGATGCCCCGACCTCCCATTCTCTGGCTGCCAGTCAAGTCCCGAGCTCCTCTAAAGCCAACCCCTCTTCAGGGTCTGCTGATGTGCCCCTTGCCCGTGTTAAAAAATTAGATGCATAAATGGTCACTCTTCTTCAGCATATGAAGTCTTGGAAACAACGGTCTATATCAGAGTCTGAGGCCACGATGGGACCCATGAGGGAGCTGAAGGTCCAGGCCGTTAATAAGCACCTGGACTCCTTCGAGTTGAGATTCCTCGAGCGACCAACCCCTACCAAAAATATCTCCTCTTTCCGGACTGAGTTGGATAGTCTTCGGGCCGATCTTGATGCCATCCTAGCTCCACTCATGGATATGCCAGAGTCTACACCTACTGCACCAGTAGATGATGCAGTGTTAGATGCTCTTTACAACTAGGATACACCACAGTCCAAGTCCACCCGTGGCCGAGGGAAGAGTTACCATTCTAGCCACACTTCTGATGCCATTGAGGATGCGAGGGCAAAGAAGAGGGAGCGCTAGAAGACTATGCAGGTTAGAAGAGCTTCTATTGTGGATGAGGAGTTGCCCTAGTAGAGGGTGCATGAGGGTGTTGTTGGGGCCTCGAGTTATGTGCCCGCTACAGAGGTTGTTGCTAATTTGAGAGATGATGTGAGCACTAATGATAGTGCTGCGATGATAGATCGGAGCGCTACTGATGGCGTTCCCCATGATGTGAGCACTACTTATGGTGCTGCAATGATTTATGGAAGTGCTACTGATGGCGTTCCCCATGTTGATCCAGCGGGCTCCAGGAAATTGGACCCACCCACTTGTTGAGTTCTTCGGTGCATTTGCACCACCGGTTTGCTTCACCTTCGCCCTACTCTTTATTGCTTATTTATGTGTGCTTTGAGGACAATATCACTTTATTTTTTTAGGGGTGGGGTAAACGTATTATAAGTGATAGGGTGAAGTCTAAGTAACCCAACTCATAGTCCTCTCTTGAGGGTTTCTTGCATGTGTTCCTTTCTCCCAAGAGACTGTTTTTATTTATGTTGAACCAGCATGTGGTAGGATTGTATGTGTAGGAGCATGAGAAATAATAAAGCATGATGGCATGAGCATGAAAGAAAAAATGATACCAATCCAAAAAAATGTGTTATGTGCCAAAATATGTATGCTTGAATGAGTTAAATGTGTTGGCTCTGAATATGACATGATAAGAACCGATGTGATCCCATGACTTAAACTAAAAACTTGAACTGGGTAATCTGAAAATTTGATAATGAAACAAGGTGCCAAGAGTGTGTGAGAATAGTTGAATGTTTAGACAGTTTTGTGCCAATCTAGAACTTGTCCCGTAGGTCCTGCTAGGATAATCTAGGCTAGAAGTTGGGAAGTGATCATAGGCCATTTTTCAAATTAGTCCACTTAATCCTAAAATGATCTAACCAAATGGTAGCATTGTTCCCTTTTGATCCAAATATTTGAACCTAAAATTGACCATTTCTTTTGATTCACCTAACTCACCTTCCCTTAAAATGTTGTATTGGCACCGGTCCCTCATTGGACATGTGCACCTTGACTTAGGCCAAAAGCCTAAGTTGAGGGTCGCTAAGTCAAAAGTAACCTTGATATTGGCCCTGGTCCGACATCAGACATTGTGCACCTCAACTACTGAAAAATGCATAAGCTGAGGGTGGCTATGAAAGAGGAAACCTAATGAAAAAAGAGGGTATGAAAATAGTTTAGTGTTGAAAAGAGAAAAAGAACGAAAAGAGATGTGACTTTGTGCGAAAAAGGCAAAAGAATGTGATAAGTGAAAGCGTGAAAAGAAATAAAGAAAAAGAAAAGATAAACAAGTGTCACAAAGTCAAAAGTTGCAACCTTGGTTGAGAAGATGAGGGGAAAAAATGGGATGAAAAGTTGCGAAAAGTAGGTCAAGGAAGAGGTAAAAAAAGCCAATGTAATGTCAAGGAGGGAAGAAAGTCACTTAAAAGTACCCAAATGTACCACTCCTAACCCTGAGCCTACATTACAAGATAAAGAAAGTCCTATAGTGATCCTATCAACTAGTTTGGAGAGTCTAAGCACTGAAAATAAGGGCAAGCCTATGGCATTGAGCACTAAATGTACTTGAAATTACTTCTGAGCATGAGTGTTGACTGAATCCTTGTACTCCAAATCATATTCATCATGTGAAAAAGGGATTTCGTTTGAAGTAAGGGCACTAGTTACATTGTCAGAGAGTTGGTACCTTTGTGATTGTGTAAAAAGTTTATGTTATGTGTCTATTGGTCGATCTTTTTCATATTATGATCCGCATGAGTTAGCTTGTTGAGTCTAAGAGAAAGGATTTTCACTAGAAAGGAGAGTTAGGATAGAAAGTCATGTGATTGCTTGAGCTTGAATGTATGCTTCTACAGAAGTGTCGTTTAGAATCATAGTGTGTCGCTTGAGGACAAACAATGATTTTAAGTTGAGGGTGTTGATATACTGTGAGTTTACAATATTTTTAATACATTTCAGTTAAGAGTTGTGTGTGTCTAGAGCCATTTTGTATTGGTATTAATGTGTTTTTATCATGTTTGCAGGAAATAAGTTTGGACGTGGAAGTAGAGACACACAGATGAAGAATTGTGCAGAAAAGGGCATCTACGGACGTGACCTATGGACCGTAGGTCCAGTCACATTCCGTAGGTGGTAGGCGTACATGGACATGCAAGGTTTGAAGGAAAATCAGGGAATTCTTGACCAACTGTGAAACAACGGCTACAAACGATGGACCGTAGGTCAACCTATGGGTAGTCCTACAGTTCCGTCAAATGATTCAGAGAATGGGGTTCCAATACGTGATTTCGAAAGTTTAAGTATGGAGCTACGGAGGAGGATCTACGGACCGTGGATCAAACCACGGTCCGTCCTGCTGATCCATCAATTGCTACTGAGAGTGGGAGATTTTGAGTTTTGGAACCTAAGTCCCAAACTACGGAAGGGACCTACAGACCATAGGTCAGTCCACGGTCCGTAGGTTAGTGTCGTAGATCGAAACCGCGTCCAGAAAATTTATTTCCTTATTTCATTTTCTTTTTATTTGGGACATGTTTTTCTATATATAGGGCACGTAAACCTCATTTTGGGGGTTAGACACTATTACTTTAGTTCTAGTTTTTGGCTTTGGAGATTAACTTGCAATTTTAGCAATTCTTGATTTCGTAAGTTAATTTTGAAGATTTTAACTTTGAAATTCAAGTTGGGTTTTTGGATTTCTTCTACTCATTACGTATGTTCATGAATTCTTCTTCCAGTAATATAAATTGTGTTCTTGCTAACATGGGTAACTAAATCAACAACTAGGGTTGTGGAACCATGCGCGATTAACAAAGTATGCATAACAACTAAGTAATTCTTGAATAGTGTTGAAGCATGCATTGACAATTCTTTCGTCTAGAAGTATTTTTAATAGTTCACAACGTTAGAACTCGCCTTGTTGCTACTTTTCGGACCAAGGAGGTAGTTAATACGAAAAGAATTATCAACATAGATTTAGTGTGATATTATCTAATAGTCTAATGTCAATTGGTGCGAGGGTGAAAACTAAGCCATACATTGATGTGATGTCTAATATGAGGTGAAGGTAAGGGTTAGTAAATTATACACACGTAGCCGGACCAAGGTGCGAGGTAAAATTCTCTATTTACCGAACCAAGGATTTAGAGATACATAACTTACCACTTTTCATGTGATACACTAGGATAGATTACTATTGTTAGGATTACCGCGTGATGAGCTTATGGGGAACACATACACCCTAGTTACTTTCTCTCATTGATAACAACCAAAGTTTGAATCCTGCTCACTTGTTGCTTAACAACCATCAGTTATTTATTACACAGACTCCCCCACCCCGTTTTACTTACTTGTCTCGGAAATAATTTGATTAAACGAATATAATTGTAAGTTAAGTTTAAGTCTAAACCATATTCCTTGTGGGATCGACCCCAACCTACAAGTTGGGTTCTTTACTTGATAACGATCGCTTATATTTCTTTAGGAGGTGTAATTTGAGCGTATCAATGGGTAATCGCTTCTTGCCTCATTATTAGAATAACTCCTTAACATTGTTTCTTTTTAGGTGGGAACACCTTCCAACCCTAAGAACCCTTATCATGTGAGAAAACCTTTCACAATCAATCTTTCATGTGTATATGAGAAATCCTTTCAACAACACAACAATAAAAACATCATTTATAGTTCACGCTCAACACATCCTTAAAATATTTACATAAATTTCATTAGAACATGCTTGATTTCATAAACTCTTCTTTCATAACCCAAAACCCACATAATGTGATCATCACTTGCTAAATCATGGGAATTACATGGGTTCATGAGGGATCATCATAAAAGCATGATATTAACTCATTTCATGTATAAAAGATCATAGATCAATCAATTGAATAAATTGTTAAGAGAACCCATAACATAGAAGAAAATCCCTAACTCAATTAGGGGTTTCTAACTTTAAAAATTGAAGAAGTTGGGAACTCCATTGAGAAAAGGGCTACATGGATGAAAATCATCATACCTCAATGACAAGACCTTGCCTTCAATGGAGGATTAGGAGTATTTACTTGGAACCCTAGGTTGAACCCTTCTTCTTCAAGCTTTCTAGAGAGAGAAATAATTTGGAAAGGAAGGTCGTCTTCTATTTGGTAAATAAGTACAGAATGAATTGAATGGGTTATTCTTGGGTTAAAATCATTTATATAGGGCTTTGGGTTAAGGGGAAAATGACGGGCTATGAATTTAAAACAAATAGTAAAAGACCTAAAAGACCCTGAATAAAAGTTGACGCAACAACAACACGGCAGCCTCCATGGCTCGTGTGACAAACCATGGCCCGTTATGGCCATTGTGGTTCTTGGTCCGTGTAACGACCCGTAAAATGAATAGGTGAAACAAGAGCCTAACGATTGTGTGTATGAGTAGTAATGGGGTTTCATGTGGTAGAATGCTGTCCCGAGCATAGGTTGAAGGGTTTATGGGTTAAACATCAAGGTACGACTCCCCGAGGACCACCCTAGGGGTCCTTGAGGAGGACCTTAAAGCCTAACCCCCAAGACCCCAACAAACCAAAAAGCTGTAATTTTGGGATAACCTACGGATGGGGACCTACGCCCCGTGGATGGCCTTCGTAGGTCAAGTGCCTCAAAAATATGTTGCAGCCACGAACCACGAAGGTGACAACACGGTCTGTGACCCCACCCACAGTCCGTGGGTGGGGATTTTGTGGGTGGCACCTGCTTGCTGTCCAAAATCGGCCAAGTGAGGGGTTAGTTTGGTAAATTTCTTTAATTAGTTAATTGAGTTAATGGATGGTTATGATTCGTTTATTAAGATATTTTAAGGGTTTTTAAAGTATTAAACTCTATTTTCAACTCATTATTTCAAAACACAAATTAGAAACCTCCCCTCCCCTCCAAAAGTTCTCTCTGTAGAAACCTCCATTGGAAGTGAAGGATTCAAGCTCTCAAGTTCAAGGTTTCATCTCTTTCAAGAAATTTTTGTGGATTTATTCCCTAAAAGGTATGGTAGTTTTCATCCTTGACTTAGTTTCTTTCAAGGAGCCAATTTCAAAAGTGATTCCAAGTCTCCAAAGTTCCCCAAAAACCCTAAATTTCAATATATGCATGGGTTCAATTCCAAAACGATTTCAAAAGATTTTATATGATGAATTATGAATAGAATGTTGAATTAATGGTTATTTAAGATGACTTATTCTATGAACCCATGCTTTTCCCCAAAATCCTAAGTTGTGATTTGTGATTGGTAATTGATTGACTATGAAAGTATGTTGAATTGTTTATGTTTATATTGAATTAGTTGTTGAAACATGTCAATTACCTTATATATTGTAGTATATTAGATTTATGGGTTGATTTTAGTTCATAGCCTTGGAAGGCAAGTTCATGAAGGATTTATTTATGATTATGATGTGAAGTATATATGTGATCTCAATGAAAGTGTTATGATCATGTTTAGAATGTAATTGTGTTATGATTGAAGGTTATTTCTCAACTAACACTTATGAATGATGAGGTTATATGTGAAAGGTTATTCTCACATACACACACTCATGAATGACTAATGAATGAAATTTCTATGATTATGTTAATGATGAAGTATCTATTGAAAGACTATTCTCAATGGTACTCAAATGAATGATAATGACATGTTGTGAAAGGACTTTCTCACAATATAGGATTCTTAGACGAAAGGCTATTCTCATCTTTGAATCTATGAGCTTTCCAATGAACGAATGTTGGGTTTGAGATGGATACACATCCATGAGTTGAGGCGGGGTATCTAGTAACAATATCTTATCCCATAATAATGAACTAATGTAATGAATATTAAGTACTATGTGGGGAATAATGCTAAGCACCGAGTGGATATGGCTTGAGATGGGTGCTCATCCATGAGTTGAGGCTTGTATGAGATCCCTTCAGAGTCTTGTACACCGTGTAACTTACGGGTTGTAGGCTCGGGTCATGACAAATATGGTATCAGAGCACAATATTTTGGAATGGTTTTAGGGTGTCTAAAACCACATCTAGTAGAGTCTTATTCATAATGTGAAGCATGACATATTTATGAATAGGAGGCTATTGGATGTTAGGAAAGTCTCACCTCTTCATTCTTCAAGTCGTGCCATAGAGTTTTACTCTATAATGTCTTTTCCTTATTCCTTATCCGATGGTCTTTAGGATATGACCACTTGGAAGGCTTATGCTAGAAGGAGTGAGGGAGAAAGGTTGGTTGTTATGCCAATTGTGGCTATGTGACTTGTTAGATTTGAGTTGATAGACTGTAATTTTGTCTATAGTATGAATGGCTTGCTTTATTGTTATGTCTACTTGATGGTAGAACCCAGCTTAGTCATTTTCAGTTTTGATGTATGCTGAAAGAGTTGATGAAATGTGGTGTTTTAGGAATGACTAGGTGGGTGTTGAGTTAGTAGAGGTCTTTAAGAGGAGTAGACGTATAATTCACCTTGGTTTATAATCATCTTGTGTGATGAGTGTGAAGGTGTAGTGATGTTTTGCTCTGGCCTTAGAATGGAAAGAAGTGAAGTTTAAAAGAGCTAGTGCAGGCTTACCCCAAGTGGGGGATAAAGTGCTTAGATGGTAAGGTCATTGAGTGTTCTTGATCTTCATAAGTTAGGATTTCTTGATTATCTCACCTTAAGAGGTGTAATGAGTTTGAGGAGTTTAGACCCGGTGTGGTAGACTCATATGAGACCTTGAGTGATGTTGGTAAGGTTGGTTGTGAGCAAGAGTTACTTAGTAAGGATCTTCCAAGTTTAGAAATGCCGGTTGGGATCTTAGACAGGCAAGTTACGAACTAGAAGAGTAAAGAAGTGGTTTCCATGAAAAATGTGAGGAGAAGGTATGTTAAATAGTAAAGTTGTTAAGAGTTTCTTTTTGGGCTTGTTTCATGTTTTTGAGTCATGAGTGATTATGTGTTTCCATGGTCTCCTTATGATATGCATGTTCTTAATGATTTTATGTTTAAATGAGAAATTGAGTTTTTCATGAACTGTGTTCCTCATGTTGATATGCATTTAGTATGAGTTGCCTATATGCTTCATGAGGTTGATTGTTGAACATGCCTAAATGTGCTTTTGAGAGAAGTTGCATAATGTTCTTAATGATGTTATGGTGAGCGTCATTTGAGTTGGAGAAGGTAATTCCCTCAATGAAATGAGAAATGTTGAAGCTACGTTGCATAATGAATTCTTAGATGTAGTTCTTACTTTCTTGTGTTGCATTGAGCTTACTGATGTGGAGTTGATGTTTCCTCCTAGTTTTGTGCATTCTTTATAATGTTGCATGCATGATGGGCTGCTAGTCTTGAGTCGTTAATCCCTTAATATGTTTAAAGTGTCATTTTACGACGAATGTTCCCAAGTGGGGGATAATGTAACGACCCATAAAATGAATAGGTGAAACTAGAGCCTAACGATTGTGTATTTGAGTTGTAATGTGGTTGCATGTGGTAGAATTTTGTCTCGGGCTTAGGTTGAGTGGTTCAGGGGTTAAACGTCAAGGTACGACTCCCCAAGGACCACCCTAGGGGTTGTTCAGGAGGACCCTAAAGCCTAACCTCCAAGAAACCAAGAAACAAAAAAGCTGTAATTTTGGGATGACCTACGGATGGGGACCTACGCCCCGTAGGACCATCCACGCCCCGTCGATGGCCTCCGTAGGTCAAGGCCCCAAAACCATATTGCAGCCACGAACCACAAAGGTGACAACATGGTCCATGACCCTACCCACGGTCCGTGAGTGGGGGTTTGTAGGTGGCACCTGCTTGCTGTCCAAAGTCGGCCAAGTGAGGGGTTAGTTTGGTAAATTCTTTAATTAGTTAATTGAGTTAATGGACAGTTATGATTGGTTTATTAAGATATTTTAAGGGTTTGAAAAGTATTAAACTATATTTTCAACTCATTATTTCAAAACACAAATTAGAAACCTCCCCTCCCCTCCAAAAGTTCTTTCTAGAAACCTCCATTGGAGGTGAAGGATTCAAGCTCTCAAGTTCAAGGTTTCATCTTTCTCAAGATATTTTCGTGGATTTCTTCCCTAAAAGGTATGGTAGTCTTCATCCTTGACTTAGTTTCTTTCTAGGAGCCAATTTCAAAAGTGATTTCAGGTCTCCAATGTTCCCCCAAAACCCTAGTTTTCAATCTATGCATGGGTTCAATTTCAAAACGATTTCAAAAGGTATTATATGATGAATTATGAATGGAAGGTTGAATTAATGGTGAATGAAGATGATTTCTTCTATGAACCCATGTTTTCCCCCAAAATCCTAAGTTGTGACTTGTGATTGGGAATTGATTGACTATAAAAATATGTTGAATTGTTTATGTTTATATTGAATTAGTTGTTGAATCATGTCAATTAACTTATCTATTGTAGTACCTTAGATTTATGGGTTGATGTTGGCTCATAGTCTTGGAAGAGAAGTTCATGAAGGATCTATGTATGGTTATGATGTGAAGTATATGTGTGTGATCTCAATAAAAGTGTTATGATCATGTTTAGAATGTAATTGTGTTATGACTGAAGGTTATTTCTCAACTAACATTTATGAATGATGAGGTTATATGCGACAGTTTATTCTCACATACACACACTCATGAATGACTAATGAATGAAGTTTCTATGATTATGTTAATGATGAAGTATCTATTGAAAGGAAATTCTCACTGGTACTCTAATGAATGATAATGACGGGTTGTAAAAGAGCTTTCTCACAATATGGGGATTCTTAGATGAAAGGCTATTCTCGTCTTTGAATCTATGAGCTTTCCAATGAATTGAATGTTGGGTTTGAGATGGATACTCATCCATGATTTGAGACAGGGAATCTAGTAACAATCTCTTATCCCATAACAATGTTAAGTACACCATGGGGAATAATGCTAAGCACCGAGTGGATATGGCATGAGATGTGTCACACCCCGAGACTACCCCCGAAATGCGGACATGGGACCTAGGACCACAAGTGATCCCAAGCTAACCCTGCAGGCATGATCATGAGCATACAAAAGATATAAACTGATGCGGCAGCTAAATCATAATTAAAATGAAAAGATGGGGCATACCCATATACTCTAACTGAGATAAATGATAACTGATGAGTTTAATACAAAGAAGGTATTAACTCAATACTAAGTTGAATCTAACTATGTCTGAAAATAGCCTCTAATCGACTAGAAATACTGGAACAGGCCCCAGCTAACTCTAGCAAAATTGAAACTAAAGGACTAAAATATTGAAAAGAAACTCATGACTATCGTTCTCAAAGAATGAGGACTAACCACTGATTCTGCTGAACTGGAGATCGGGAACCGATCTAAGCTTGATATGGATGCTGAGAACCGGAACCTACAACACGAAAAGATGTAGCATAGAGTACGCCTCAGTACTTGAAAGGTATTGAGCATACATGATATAATACAACTGAAATAACATATAAGTGAACAAAGCAAATACGCAATGATATAATCTGAACATGATATAGATAATAAATGCTGAGATAACTGAATGCAGTGACCAATTTATAACATGCTGAAACTGAGTACTGGATATACTGATAAACGGTCAATGCAATATAATCTGACTGAACTGTGGGAGCTACTAATAACCGATAATAAAACCACATGAGCTAACTATGGAGTCCGATGTATACGCCTTATCGAGAAGACCCAATATACCCTGCCAGAGGTATAGAGGAATGCTGGAGTGATCACTGAAATGATGCCCACAGAGGGGACTTACAACCTATGTGGCCAGTAGTTCTGGGACTATTTGGGTACACTGAACCCTAGTCCAACTCGGTATTATGCTACTCTCAATGGATTAGGTAATTAACACATTATGACTGAATTTCTGTAAGTTACTGGATAGCTCGAACTGAACATGCAAACTGAGAATGCAACAATTAAACTGATATTGATGCATTAATAACTAAGGCATGTATAACTGAATAACTGAAATATCTGACCTAGCATGTGTAATTCA